>LLCB01000247.1:0-90421 GCA_001414345.1 Hymenoscyphus infarciens | reverse complement strand
TAGAGAAGTAAATAGTATAGAATAAATGATAAACTTATTAGAAACTCTAAGAGTTTAATTTATCTTATTTCTAGTTTTATATAACTTTAATATTTATAAAGATAAATATAAAAGATAGATTAATTAATTTAAAGCTTTTTAGAGATAAGAAATAGAGAGTTTATAACTATAGTTATAGTTAAAAGTATACTTAGATACTTTAAAAAATTATGTTATTAATTTAAAGCTATCTATACTTTTTTTTGATAGGGTAAGCACGTGATTTACTAATTAGGCCTAGCGGGCTTGGCAGCGCCAGGTTTCAGACCACGGTCCCACACCCGAAAACTGTCAATCCGCCCCTAGAATTATGCAGGGAGTTGTGCAACAATGTGCAGCGTCACTGAGAAAGTGTGTTCGGATCATCGGATGGTGGAAGATCCGGCTGCCGAAGCTCCTCGTTGCTTACTTCAGGTTGCAGCCATCATTCCAATGTTAGGTAAGACCCGGATAGAAGCGCTTCTTATTGGTCAGCTCGCATAGGACCACCTCCGTTTCTTTTTGTTCTCCACTTCTTCTACCCCCCCTTGCTGAAATCCACGTGGAGGAAGCTGACTACTAGTCACGTGAAAAGCTTCTTAACCTGGAAACAGATGTACCTAGTCAACTGTTATTTTATTCCATAGCGGGACCCAGCAAAGCAGGGTTTATTTAGGAGACGATACAAAGTACAGACTACGCGGAACTCCCTCTTCGTCTAATTTATATTTGTCGCCAAGTTCATCGCATACAAAGCCAATTTCAGCGATGCCAGTCATAAAGTGATAGAATCTGGATGATATATGAGTCGAAGTGAGGAGAACCTCATCGCGGCTGGAGAAAAGGCATTGCCTATTTAAGGTTGTAAGCAATAAAGTGCTGACCCGACATCTTGACTTAACACATCTGTCACGCCGAATGACAACGAAGTATCCGAGAAATAAAAAGATTCCTCTAAACTTCACATCACAGTCGAAGCTCCGTAAAAGTTCCCGATACATTGGTATCAGATAACCACATACAAGTACATTACATTACCTGGTGCACAATGTACTAAGTACAAGCACACCTCGTACGTCCTTTCCGCCGTTATGGTGGTGGTGTTGAGCACTGCATACAGCCGCAGCCTTGGCTAATCCGTGGTGGCAGCGGCGAAACTTCACTTGGGTGGCGCAACCGGAGCTAAGCTAACTTTCTGTTTTTGACCTCCGGGATCAGCCGATCGGAAGTAGATCTCATCATCTCAGGCTCCATAGAACCATACTCCGTACAACGTAGAACACTACCGTCTGGAAATGCGAAAGGTATTTTTAGAGATTACGCAGGTGCCAAGTAGAGATCTCGGCGCGGAGAAACCGTTTTATTTACCGAACTCTAAACGTGTGGATTTTGGGGTTGTATTTCGGATGGGGAATATGTGGGGAGTTGGAATTGCGGAATCGTGAAATGGATTTTCTTTGGGGGAGTAGGATTGGTAAGGGAATTAATTAATTACGGAAGGAGTTGGGGTTTTGAATTGAGAGGGAGGACGCGAAAACGTTGATAGCGCTTGGGATTCGTGTCAGATGACAAGGATAAGTTCTCCCACGGTTTCTCTCGTCCTAGAGAACAACTAGCTAGAGAATACGAATACGATTTTGACAGATCACGGAATTTGTCTATAAAAGAGGCACTTCTATTCTATTAACACGCTATAATAAACTCTTATAGTAAACCTAGCTCTTCACTCTACTTCGCTATGTCTACTTTCTTAAGTAAATAATATCTTTATAAGTAAATTAAAATAGATTATATTATTTAAAAAATAGAATAGAATTAGTAAAAAAAATATAAAAGAAGTATTAATTATATTATTAAAATAATTTAAAAGTATATACTTAAAAGACTAGCTTTTAAGATATCTTAAGCTCTTGAAATTATAATAGCTAGCTATTTAGAATTATCGAGTTTACTTATTATATAGATTTTAGACTTTAGCGATTCTATTATCTATATCGCGTAGATTTTAAACCTTAGTATTATCTAATCTCTTATATATAGATATTCTAACTCTCTCTTAATTAGAGCGAATTTAGTCTTTCTCTTTATATTAGAGCCTAGTATTTATATATATTATTCTATTAAACGTATTTCTATATTAGTTTTATAGTAATATATATTTTATACTATTATAATTCTAATTTTCTATATACTATAATATAGATAGCGAGCTAGTAAATAGTAGCTTTAGTATAGAAGATACTCTTATCTATAATTATCTTATTACTAACTATTAATATAACTATAAAACTTATAATAGTAGAACTAAAGAAATCTAGTTTTATAACTTAGTATAATAAGCGTAGCTATTATATAACTAACTAGAGACTTAGACTTCTAGCTAAGTATATAGTTAGAAGCCTCTAAGCTAGTTAGCTACCTTTCTAAGTTTATTATACTATTATACGTAGTATCTAATATATCTTTTACGCTTAGCTAATCTTCTATAACTACTCGCTCTCTCTAAGTAAGAGTCTAATATATACTAAGCTAGTAAGCTCTAAGTAAAAATTAACCTTATCTAAGAAAGTATAAGCTATAATAGTCTTAATTCTACTAGATAACTCTATATAATAGCTTCTATTAAACTAGCGACTACTACTTATATCGCGATTATTATATCTAAGTTATATAATTAAATTATAGTTTTAAATAAGAAAAAGAAACTTTATAATACTAATTAGATAATAGAAGATAAAAGAATTAGTAATTAAAAGTATAGCTAGAACTTTAGATAAAACTATCTTAGTTATAGACTTTACTCTTTCTCTTTTTAAAAAAACTAAGATTAAGTATGAAAATAATTCTTATTTACTCTCTTTACTTTATAAAAGTATCTTTCTTTATATACTCTTTTACTCTTATTAATTGATTTAAATAAAATAAGAAAAAAACTTTGAATATTATAATCTAAGAAGTAAATTACTTATATATACTACTACTATAGTACTCTATTCTACTTATAAATAGAAGTACTTAGAAAAGACCTAGAACGCTAACTAGATACTACTAGCTTATATTATTATAAAGAAACTTATAAAATAATAAGTACTAACTCTCTTAGATAAAGAATATAAGACTAATAATTAACTTATAATTATTATCTTCTAATAGTATCTCTATATTAGTAATATCTAATTAAATATTTAATTTATTTAATTAATATTTAAGTAAAAAGAGAAGTAAAAGATAAGTAGATTCTAAGCTTATTTTAAGCTTTGTTTTATACTCTTTTTAGTACTAACTAACTAACTTTGTTTATTCTAAGCTTCTTAACTTTATAAGAGAGATAAATATACTTAATATTATACTTTCTCTTTCTAAGATATTAATAAAAGTACTCTTAATTAGTCGCTCTAATCTATTAAAAAGAAAGTCTTACTAAACTTTTATAAGCTAATAATAGATCTTTTATCTATTCTTTATATAAGTAGCTTAGTAGAGTAGCTTTAATCTTTTATAAAATTAGTTATTAATAATAGATAAAACGATTTTAACGTTTATATTATAGAGATATCTAAATATTTTAATTCCTAGTATAAAATATCTTTTTTATACTCTTATTAGTTAATATTAAAGTAAGAAGAATACTTTTAATCTTCTAAAAATATTATAAAACCTCTTAAAAAAGAATATATATAAGAGTATAAATAGTAAGTCTAGTTTTAAATTAAGTTTTAATAAGTCTATAAACTTAACTTTTTTTAATTATTTTTTCTTATAATTTATATTATTAGAGTACGAATTAGATACTATTACTAAAGAGATATATAAAAGTACGTTTAGAGAGATAATATACACTTTTCTTAGGCTTTTAAATAAATAAAAAAGCTAAATTAGTCTTTTAAATATAAAGAAGATTAGAAGATCTAGATATAAAGGTTAAATAAGAGTATAAACTAGTATCTATATAGTAGAGATAACATAAGTAATAAAACACTTAAAATAATAATATAAATATTAAAAGATTCAAAACCTAAACTTTAATTTTCTAAGACCTATTTCTATCTATTATATACCTTAGTTCTTTAAGATAGCTAGCTATTCTATATATTCTTTTATATATTTCTAGTATTTAGATAATTAATTCTCTTTTTTTAATAATTTTTATAATATATTATTAATTTATTATTAAAGAAAGAGTATTATAGAAGATTAGTTATTCAAGTACTTTTACTAAGCTAATTATTTCTAAATTATTCTATCTAGTAACTTAGCTATTCTTAATAACTATATCTTCTAGAAATAAGCTCTAAACGCTAGAAATTTAATTAAATACTAATTAGTTACTATTAAACTTTCTATTAAATTTAAAGTATTATAATAGATTATATACTATAATGTTTATATAAGATATTTAGTAAGAATTTTATATTAGTAAGATATACTAAGACTCTAGTTTTAACGTAGTATATATATAATATATACTCTAAATATCTATTAATTTATTTACTAAAAATTAACTTTTAGCTATATAATTAATTAAACTACTACTTGTCTAATACGCTTAGTTTAAGCTATTTAGTATATAATAACTAACTTCTACTAATTGTTTTATTTATATCTAGTAGTATTAGTATATAGTTTTAAAGTAATAGAACTATATATAGAAAAAGTAGAAATAGCTTTATTTTTAGGTTTTAGTATAAGTTATTAAATAGTATATAATTAGTACTATTATAATAATAAAGAAGTATTATAGTATAGTAATAATGTTAGATTTAAAAATATATATCTAATAATATATTTATTTAAAAGACTATAGTATTTTACTATGATAATACTACTAGCAACACTGCTCTAGTCTAGCTCGAGGAGAAAAATGGCCCGCGCGAGCATTTCCTAAGCTTTGTAGCAAACAAATGCTCCCATTCCTCCCCTCGCCTATGCTTTCCTCTTTCCAAAACAGCCAATCATCTTGAGAATTTTCCCATCAACCAGCGTCATGAGACCGGTGAGCACATACATATATCATAGAAGTATGGTGATGAGCTGAAGATGGGAGTTTAGACAAAGTTATACAGGGAACATTTGGTATTTACAGTGTTGTGACTTCCGGTGCAATCGGTTCCTGTCAAGTCTTCATGAAAACATTCCATTCTCGAAACTATTATTGGGTGTGAAACCGAGCTTTCCTCATTTCATCCTAATCAAGTCCCGACCGCAACCAGGGATCCTCGCGAAGCTCTCTTGCAGTCTGTCTATCTTCCGGCAGCCACTGTAGCATTCTCCTGACAAAGCTGAGGAAAAGCGCCTTTTCTTCTCCTGACATGCACGTTATGCAGTCGTCGAGTTTGACACGCTGGGGAATGATTTCAGGGTGATCGAAGTAGCCTGTAGTAGAAGTTAGAGTAATGATTTGGGAGGGCGGGGTATTTAAATGTTAGTCATGCCTTTTGAGTCGAAGAATGGCCCACCATGGTATTCATGAGCGGTACAGCACCAAGTCCCGTCTGGGCCAGGAAATGACCGTTTCCAAGGGATGTCACGCCAATGTTTCTCTTGATCAATGAGCTTTCGCGGCGGTGGCCCAAGAAGTGCAATCATCTCGGCAAGATGTGCTTGTGCAGTGTACACGCCATTCTGTAATTTGAGGTGGGCGAAGAGCTCCTTGTTTTCTAATAGCTCAAAAAGCTGTAGGGCCATATCTGTTATTATATATACACTCAGTATGGCACGAAATACTTACAAGCACACCCAAATTCCAAATATCGGCGCTATATGACCATGGAACCCCCAGCAGGACTTCTGGGGCGTGGTACAGAGGTGGCTGTATCGGATGACGGAAAGGCTCCCCTCCATCTCCTTGGTGTGCTAGACCAAAATCAGCAATCTTTGGCAGCATCCAGTATGACTTCAGGGTACCGAAGTCATTGTGTGAGAGGTATATATTCCGATCGCTGGCCATTTTCCGCGGCATTGGATGGTCACCTTGAGCCTTTGCATACTCTTCGATCACGCTCAGGTCCTCGAAAGACATGAGAATATTTTCTGCCTTAAGATCTAAAAAATTGGTCAGTAGTGGCTAATGCAGGTGTCAAAAATATCTATAAAAAAAACAGACCAGTATGGATAATCTGGCAACCAGAATGAAGATATTCTAACCCTTGCAATATGAAGTCGACATATACTTTAAGAAGTTGAGGTGGAATACTGTCTCCAACGAGACGGTGTTGAAATTGGCTCAATGGTTCCCGCATAGGCTCGAAACCCAGACATAAGTGAGTAGCTCCGGTGGGGCCGGTAGCTATAAAATCGTTAATTGAAGCCCGGACAAAGGCAAAGCCTGTGAGAGAAGGGTCTTTAGTGAGGCGTTTATTGATGTCAAGTTCGTGCAGAACCATGTCACCGAAATCCGGATTAGAAGTAGTAATCTTGAGAGTCACGTATTGGAAAGGCATTCTTGAAAATGTCAGACTTCACCCTTGATTCGAGAACGAGTGATTCTTACCGCTCTAGATCCTCCGCGAGCCATACAGTAGAAGATGTACCCCATCCGATTTTTGTTAGGATCTTATATCGATTATTGAGAACCTGTCCGGGATCTGCAGGGTAGAAAAACTCAGGTCGATAGCCGGGCACTCGCTCCTCCTCAACCAGAACGTCGGAAGGTAGGATTCTTGGTCGTCGAGAGGGGCTCACTATCGGCCTTGATACAATATATGGCAAACGTGAGCGAAATGGCTTGACGCATCGACCAAGTTGTTTGCACATAATCATTGTCTTTTGCTTTCGAAACACGAGGTTGCTTTCGCGCGCGGCTGTGGTTGGCCTCGTAGGTCGCCTAGTACGGCATCCCGTATTTACTAAAAGTCAGAAACAACTAAATCGTAATTAGTAAATCGCAAATCATAAAGCTTAAACTAATAAATATATAGTCTTTTGAAGCTAAATTATAAATCGTAACTTGTAAATTAATAAACGTAGATTTTTTAGAAGCTATTTAGATATAAATTAAAATACTTAAATTAGAAATTATAAAATAAGAGTAAATTATAAAGCTTAAATTATAAAAGTCGAGTATAAGCAAGAGTAGAGAGTAAAAAGTAATATAATATATATATATATCTATTAAATATATACGTATTATAATTACTTAATACTTACTTTCTATTTATATATACTATCTAGTAATATACTAAATATAAGTATTATATAACTTTAACTCTATTATTTAAAATATTATAAAGTATTAAAAGTAATATAAATACTTGGTAAAAATAATAATATTATATAAATACTTAACAAATAAGAGAGAAAAAGAGATAATTAATATTATAAGTATAGTTATAATTTAATCTAAGAGTAAGAGATATTAAACTTAATTAGATAATTAGTATATAATTAATAAAGTAGTACTTATAATTTAAAATTAATTAAATACTTTAGTAAAGAAAGTAAAAGAAGAGTAAAAATAGTAAAAAGTAACTAAAAAGTAGTAATAAAATTAAAGTATTATAATAATCTTTCTTATATTTTTATCTAAAGTATTAACTACTATATATACTTACTTCTTAGCTCTCTTCTTATTTTACTTACTATATATAATTCTAATCTTTTTAGTAGTATAAAAGAGTTAATTAGTAAGAGTTATTTAAAAGAGAGTATCTCTTCTCTTTCTCTTGAAATTAAAGCTATTTATAAAAGTAATTATTATAGAGAATATTATTTTACTTACTAATAAAATTATAGATATAAGAGAAGTTAATAAGAGCGAATTAGAGACTCTTTTATTAAATTCTATTCTCTTACTTAAGTTTTAATTACTTAGTCTTATTAATTAATTTAAGCTTATCTTTAGTAATAATAGTATTAATATCTATATTTAAATAAGTATTAAGATCTCTTATAATTTACTTATCTATATCTATAGCTATCTATTATTATACTACTTTATCTATTCTCTCTAGTATATTTAACTTAGTAGATACTATTAAGCTCTTCTTCTTTATATTCTTTATAAGAGATAATAGTAAGTATAAGCCTAGAGTTAATATTCTTTTACTATTAGTATTCTTTTCTATATCTATATCTTTACTTCTTATATTACTCTTAGAACTATCTCTAGAATTCTTATCTTTATTATCTTTTTCTAAATATCTTATAATAATTATAAAGTAGTCTCTTAGATAGATAGTAATAATTATAAATATCTCTAGAAGATTATCTAATTTTGAATTAACTACTAATAGTATACTTACTCTAGTACTAGTACTATTCTCTAGTAATAGTATAAGCCTAGTCTCTCTCTCTTTATTCTAAAGCTCTTTTAGTATCTCTCTTCTACTCTCTTAAATATTATTTTTAAGTATAATAGACTTATTATTAGATATCTTCATAGACTTTAAGAGTTAAAGTAGAATTAGTAGCTCTTAGATATTCTATAAAAGCGATATAGATTCTCTCTTTTTAGAAAATCATAGCTTATTATTAGTATAGCTTTTAAATACTATATATACTTTATAGTACTTTTTATTATTAGAATCTTTTAGTAAAATAAAGTATTATTTAAGAGCTTATATATTATCTACCTTTTTATAATCTATAAAACTTAAATACTTAGCTTTTCTCTTCTTAATAGTAATATTTATAGCTAGAAAGATATCTTTTTTATTATTATTAAGAAGTAGTATATTAATAGAATTCTATCTACTAGAAGTAAAGATTATATAGTAGATATTCTCTAGAAGCTTAATAGTAAGCCTTTTAGCTTATATATTTTAAAATACTAATTTAAAGCTAAATAGATTCTTAGAGTTATTAGTAGATAAGTAAGATACTTAAATTAGAAAATTATTATTAATTTATACTTTAACTATCTTACTATATTATATTATAGAAGTATATATAGATATAAAGATACTCTTAGTAATAGAGAAGTTCTAAGTACTTATTATATATATATATAAATATATAAAGCTACTTAAATATAGATTTTAGTAATAGAGAGAAGCTTTAGTACTCTATAGATTAGAGAAGAAGAGGCTAGAGTAGTTATACTAATTAGTAATATATATAAAACTTAAAAGTACTACTTACTTTTAGTCTTTTTCTTATTAAAGATAAAGGTAAATTTCTTCTTATATACTTTTGCTTTAAATATTTTAGTTTTACTAAGAGCTTTTATAAAGAAAGATTCTCTAGCTCTATTCTTTTCCTCTTAAATAGCTTATACTCTAGCTATAGCTAATTTATTCTCTTTTTGCTTAATAATAAGAGTAGAGTAGTTAGTAGTAGTATATTCTATAATAGCTTATTACTTCTTTCTAGACTCTATAATTAACTATTATTTCTTCTTCTAGATACTAAAGCTTTATATTATAGCTTTTATAAAGTAGTCTTTTACTTTTTATAAATAGTTCTTAATCTTAATATTATTAGAAAGTAGTTTATCTAGCTTCTAAGAAAGCGTAGATATATAATTTTCTAGAGTATTTACTAGGTTTACTAGAAAGTAATAAAAGCATATTTTAAGCTTTAAACTCTTAGAAGAAGAAGCCTAGACTTCTTAGTTTTTAAGAGACTAATACTAAGCTATCTTAGTATATTTTTAGTATTATAGAGTAGTAGAGTAGCTAGATATAGAGCTTCTAAAAATTTAAGTAAAAGTAATAAAATAAAAGTAGAAAAACTAAAAGACTATTCTATTTAAACTATATACTCTTCTATATCTCGCTTCTTACTTTTAATTATATTTATAAGACTCTAATATACTATTCTAGTATATATTAATTAATTACTAGTTATATATTATATTATTATTTTTGAAGACTAAGACTTTGTTTACTATTCTATAGATATTTATAAGAGTAGACGTCTTATTTATTCCGCGCTTAGTAGCTACTTAGAGACTAGCTTAGAACTATTCTCTAAGAGCTAAGAAGATTCTAAAAGTAAGTAATTAATACTAAGTCTATTTAAATCATTTACTACTATTAATAAAAGTTAGTAATCTATCTACTTAAAATAGCTTAAAAATATAAGATTCTAAATTAATTCTTTTACTTTTACTTTAAGTATAATATAGTATTATTAAGATTTATAAAGCTAACTAGAACTTAATAAACATAGAATCGATAATATTATAATTTTTTAAAGATTTAAAAGTCTAAGATTACTAACTTTTATTAGTAGTCGTAAGTAATTTATAACTTAAGCGTAGTACTAATAGTTAGTATAGCTAGTAGATTTACTGTAATAGTATGCTATCCTGGATTATTATGTAATAGCTAGATTATTATATAATAGTACTATCCTGAATTGTCGGTATTTGTGAAACTGCTGATACCTCTAAGCAGTGCCGATACCTCTAATACCTCTAGGGCTGAGATTACGAATGACCGATACTTATACGAGCGAAGTACTAAAGATATTAATATTTAATATTTATATATAGAAGGGATTAAGGTTTAGATGTTATATGTTTAGCTTTCTAAAGGATTAGAGGTTATATATTTAGCTTTTTAGCTCTTATTATTTAGTATTAGCTATATTAGGCAGAGCTTAGTTATTATTATTATTAGAACTTAGAAGCTTCTAACCTTCTTATATATAGACGTTTATGTTTAGTATAGTAGAGGGATAGTTATTATTTTCTTCTATATTAGAGCCTAGTATCTATATACGTTATTCTATTATACGTACTCCTATATACCTCTACTATAGTTATATATATTTCGTGCTATTATATAAAAATAATAACTCTTCTTCGCTAGTAACGGCCTTAATAATATCTCTTTTCGAGCTTATTATTACTTCTTATTTAGAAGTCGATTTATACTCGATTTAGAATATCATAACGACATTCTTATATAGCTAAGTAATTAGAGACTACCTAGACAGCTAGTAATAGCAGGGTTTATTATCTATATAGATAGCTAGTGTAAATCGTGTTTTAGTATACGTTAAAGGATTAGAATACACTAAGTATTTCCTAAGAGTTCTAATAACCCTAGATTTAGTAAATAAGCTAACTTATAATAGTTATCTAGAAGGCTTTTAAATCTAATCCTACCCCCCCCCCCCCTATTTGATATTCAATATATCAGAATCCGGAGCGACCCCTGGTCTCTTCTAAGCTCCGCTCTCAAGCGTAGAGCGCCCCTTCAGGGAATAAAGTCAAGCCTCTACTGAAAAGCCGCTCGAATGGCACTCGTATACTAAGATCCAGAAGATCTCAACGAAACGACGGTTGAAGAGACTAGTAGAACTTCTTAAATACGGACTAGATATAGTTAGTTATATAAGCTTTAGAAGTAGAGAATTAAGAAACAAGGAATCGGCTAGCTAAGCTAGAAAGACAGATAAGCGAGCTTATAATTTAAAGTTAATAAAACACTTCGCCTTCTAACTCTCCTTGATCTAATCCTCTTTCGAACTCTTAATTAAACCCTCTCTTGCTTCTAAGCCTAAATTCATACCTCTTTTAGCTACGAGCAGCTACTTCTAATACCTTCTAATAACCCTCTTCTAAGGCTACCCCCCTTTTTAAAAGACCCTTTAAACCCTCTTAGATCTATAACTATATACTAAGACCTAGAAGGTCTTAATAAAACGATAAGCAAGACTTCTTAGATATAGACGATATATTAACGAGATAGCGGCACGAAAATAAAGGATAAAATAATCGGTTAGACGAGATAGACATACTCTTAAGCGAACTATAAAGTTAATAACTTAAAAAATACTCTGTCTCTAAACCTTTACTAATCCGACCCTCTTTCGAACCTTCGTTTGAACCCTCCTTTGCTTTTCAAAGCCTACGTTTAAACCTCTTTCGCTTATAAGCCCCTGCCTCTAATAAACTTCCTACTACTTCTTAAACCTCGAATTAGATACGAATTAGTTAAAATACGCTTTCTATTAGAACTAAAGAAGTAAGCTCTTAACTAAGTTATCGCTATCTTCAATCCTAACCAAATATTATCTAACTCTACTCTAAACTCCTCTCGAACCTCTACTAGTAAATATTTAAAAGACTACAGTTATAAACTAAGTCCTAGCCGTTAGTATAAAGGTTAAAAGAGATAGAAGTTAAAAGAAATAAAAGTAGAATTAGAAGAAGATTATACTAAAGAAACTTTTACTAACTTCAAAAGGTTACTTTTTAAGTACAGCTATACTTAGAGAGATACTAGAATTAGAAAGCTTCTTTTATATATAAGATAAGATTATACCTTAGCTCTAAAACTCGTCTACTACTATTAAGAGACGCTAGAATTACAACTTCGCTAAGATAGTAAATAATCTTTTAGCTATAGATAAGAAGACCTACTAAAACGCTAAGTTACGAGATATTAGTACTATAGTCTAAAATACCCCCTCTTTATCTAATTCAGCTCTAAACTCCCTATAATATAATAGTAAATTGTTCTCTACTTTAAAAGTAGAATTAGAATTAGAAGATAATTAAGTCCTTAAGTACCTTAAAGGGAATAAGGTAATATAACAACTTTGGTATTAAAATCCTTTAACTAGCTAAAACTCTACTAACTCTAGTATAAAGTCTTTCTTACTTTTCTAGCCAGGCTAGAAGTTCCTTTTTTTTTTATTTAAACTTTTTAAAGTAAATATAAGTTAGTTAAAATACGCTTTCTATTAAGACGAAATAAAGAAGTAAGCTCTTAACTAAGTTATTATTATTTCTCGACTAAGTACTATCTAACTCTACTTTAAACTTTTATAATTTTACTTTAAACTTTTTCTTTATTACTTTTAAAGTAGAATTAGAATTAGAAGACGATTTTAAATAAGTTCTTAAATACCCTAATTTAGACCTAAATTACTAAAGAGAACGAGGCAGTCTACGAGCTTAAGTAATACAGTTCCTATAATAGTACTAATAAATGTCGTACCTAAAACTATACCTCTTTTTAAACTTTAGTATTAAGCTTATTTAACTAGCTAAAACTCCTCCTTTTATTATCTTAAACATTGGATAGTATTTTTTAATATTTAGTAACAACTTCGCTTTTAGCTAGTTGAAACTACTTCTTTTATTATTCTTAGATACTTAGATAATAAAATTTTAACCTTGACAACTTAGCTATAACCTTGCTTTTAACTAGCTAAAACTTAACCAACTTAGGTATAGAGTTTTATAGTTATTACTTTCTTACTTTCTTTTATTTCTAGTAGAGCTAGAAGTTCTTTTTTTATCTAAATTTAAATTAGATACGAATTAAATTAGTACGCTCTTAAAAGAATAGTAACCTCTTAGCTAAGTTATTACTATTTATAATATTATTAACTTTTTGTTTCTAACTTTATTCTAAGTCCTTACTAACCTTAGTTTAGATAAACTTACTTTCTTTTACATCTAGTAGACTAGATATTTTATTCGAATTCGAATTAAATACGAATTAGTATACCCTCTAAGTAAGCTCTTAGCTAAGTTATCACTTTTATCTATAATAACGTTACCTCTCGATATTTATATCTAAGTCGACTCTAAATTCGGCTCCGACTATTCTAAACTTTTTTAGACCTATACTTTTTTAGTAATTCGAATTAGATATAAATTAGTACGCTCTCGAAGTAAGCTCTTAACTAAGTTATCACTACCTCTTAACTAAACGACTTCCGACTCTACTCTAAATTCACCTCCGACCTTTGAACTTTTTGAATTTTAAGCTTTAAACTTTTTGAACTTTTTCCGACCTACTAGACAGGATTAGACTACACTCTTTTAGCGAACGCGAATGCTTATACTTTGATATTAAAAGATTAGAAACAAAGTCTCTTTTATAAACATCTATAAACTAGGTTAGATACTATTTAGATCCTGCTTAGTATCCTATAGACAATTTTCAGGGTTTACTATATCGTCTAAGAGACTTTCATAGAGCTAGGACCACCCTAATACCTCTCTGAATAGCTTAATATATGGGAATTAGATAAGAATTAGGTAAAAGAGTTAATTTATAATATTAATACCCTCTAATTCTAGTTACCCTTAATAAGGAACTTATAATAAAAACCTAAGATAAAACACTAACTAGTAGAAATGTTTAAAATTAATAAAGTAAAGAACTAAGACTAAGTTACTACTAAAACAAGGCCTACTAACCCTCCCTAGGCTATAGCCTCTCCTTTCTCTAACTTATCATCCTCCTCCCTACCCTCTTAAGCGTAAGGAGCCTAAATCGGCTCTTCTTCCTCTACCTCCTCCTTATAAGCACGCTTCTTACCTTAGCGACCTCCTATAACCAGCTTCGAGAGGGACGCCTATAAACTCTTTAGATAGGTCTTAAAGAGGACCTAAACCTAGGTTTAGATAGAGGTTCTACCCTCTATAGTATAGCGTAAGAACTATTAAATATTAGCAACCGAAACCGCTCTAATAAGTAAGAGGTACTTATAGCAACCTTAGCGTAAAGCGTCTAAGTCTCTTCTAGAAAGGCGAACTATACCTCTAAACTATTCTTTAGTACCTCTATACTAATAACGACTAACACCTTATCTAAGGCCTTAGTAGCCTTCTTAATCTCCCTCTTCTCCTCCTTACTCTTAAGTATACTAAACTCCTTTCTAATAAACTATAACAACTACCTAAGTTAGAACAGATTTAATATATATTTAAGATTAAACTTACTAGAATATATATAGTATTCTACTCTATATAGTACCTATACTTCTTTAACTTTAGCTTCTTAAAAGCATATATATAATCTCCGTTCTAAGATTTTACCTAAAAGCACTAAATATAGTAGACTCGGTAGGTAGCTAGAAACGTACTAGGAGGACATAGAAGAGGTATTTTACTATATTAGATTAGCCCCGAATTAGGTCTAATTAAGGAGAGAAGAACTTACTTTTATATATATATATAATATATATATATATTCTAGAAGACAAGTTAGTATATAAGAATATACCTAATTAGAAGATATTCTTACTATTTATATTATTTAAATAAAAAGAAAAGAAGAAGAGAAGTTAGAATCAGAGAAAAGTCGCCTACTAATATACTACTTATAATAATAGCTATTACTTTATAATTATTATTTATCACTTAATAATTACTATTATAATATATAATAATAGTAAGAATATAATAACTCTATAGCAGCGTACCGCTTTCTACTCACTAGCTAATTATTAGCTTCTCTTCTATTCGCATCCTATTATTATATAGTATATAGTAGTAAATAAAGAGTAATTAGCTCTTAAACAATAATACTACTAGCTACCGACTCTACCCCGACTACCAGATACTATAATAGTAAGACAAGTTATATTCTTTATAATAAAAAGATAAATAATACTCTAATCGACCTAATACTATACCGATCGCTAACTAAAGACTTAGAACGAGTCTTTTTAAAGGAGAGAGGATATAATAGTATACTATCCTAGATTATTATATAATAGCTAGATTATCATATAATAGCACTATTCTAAATTATTAGTATTTGTAAAACTACTAATACCTCTAAGTAGTACTAATACCTCTAATACTTCTAAGGCCGAGATTACGAATAACTAATACTTATATAAGTAAAGTACTAAAGGTATTAATATCTAATATTCATATATAGAAGAGATTAAGGTTTAGATATTATATATTTAGCTTTCTAAAGGATTAGAGGTTATATATTTAGCTTTTTAGCTCTTATTATTTAGTATTAGCTATATCAGATAGGGCTTAGTTATTATTATTATTAGAACTTAGAAGCTTCTAACCTTCTTATATATAGACGTTTATGTTTAATATAGTAGAGAGACAGTTATTATTTTCTTTTATATTAGAGCCTAGTATCTATACACGTTATTCTACTATACGCACTCCTATATACCTCTACTATAGTTGTGTATATTTCGTGCTGTTACATTTACTCTCTTAAAATCCCTCTTTAGATACTTAGTAAACTATATACTTATAACTATATCTAAACTCTTATATAAAAGACTTCTAACTTTAATTAAAAGTTACTAAATATATATATTTTTCTCTAGATTTATATTAAGCCTTTTTTTAAATCTTATATATATAAATTTAAAGCCTAGAGCTTAGTCTATATTTAGTATAAGTTTATTTCTAGTTTAATATATCTATTTACTTATTAATTATAAATAGTAAAAGTAATATTATTAACTAACTCTTTATACTTTTTATAAATAGTAATATATACTTTCTTTATTATCTTACTCTCTATTAATGTTCTAGTTATACTAGCTAGTAGATAATTATAATTATAAACTATTATAGAGTCTAATATTAGTTAGTAGATTATAATACTATAATTCTAGAGATACTACTATAGCTAGAGATATATATTAAGTATAAGATAACTTATAAGAAAAGAGAGAATTCTAGATTTAAGAGAATATCTTTTAGTAGATAATCTAAGATTAGAATTATTAAAGCGCTTTACTATAATAATAGTATTTAATACTATTTATTTATAAAAGAGTATTATAAAGAAGAAGGCTTAATTCTAAGAAGCTTAATCTTAAGAATAAATTAGTAGCTTCTAGAGTAGATTAATTAAATATAAATTTGTTTATTAATAACTATTCTTAACTCTTCTTTTAAATTATCTTCTACTAGTAAAGTATATCTTTTAGTTATATACTCTTTTAAATTCTTATTTAATTCTACTAAACTATTCTTTTCTAACTTCTCTAATTTCTTATCTAAGAAGTCGCTATTATATAAATAATCTAGTATTATATTTATTAACTAATTACTTCTATATTTATTACTAAAGTTTATATTAAATTTATCTTAATCTATTTTATTTAGCTTTTTTTAATTCTTAAGCGATTTTAGAGTATAGCTTCTACTTATATACTCTTTCTAGCTTATCTAAAAGAATTAATTCTACTAAATTACTTTTTTAAATATATACTAATAATTCTACTCTTAAATCTAAGTATACTATAGTATAAGTTTCTCTCTCTTTAGTATATTCTATCTTATTAATTAGTAATATATATTTATATACTAAGAATTTTATTTTATACTACTCTAGAGTCGCTTAAAGTAAATATTTATTAATATTCTAATTCTTATATAATTTCTAAAGCTTAGTAAGCTTTTTAGTAAGTATCTTAATACTATAAACGTCTATTAGATACTCTTTACTTCTAAGATAGTAAAAGTTAGTCTAGAGTACTTCTAGTATTTTACACTTTTAAGTAGTATTAGTATAAAGATAATAGTAATTCTATATATATATATATATACGTTTAAAGCTTCTTCTAAATAATTAGAATATATATATATATATATATATAATATAGTAATTATATTAGAAAGATTCTTTTTAGAAAATAATCTCTTTTTATAAATATATATCTTCTACTTATTAAAGACTCTTTATAAGCTATCTCTACTAAGCCTTAATATA
This sequence comes from Hymenoscyphus infarciens, assembly GCA_001414345.1. Taxonomy (NCBI): domain Eukaryota; kingdom Fungi; phylum Ascomycota; class Leotiomycetes; order Helotiales; family Helotiaceae; genus Hymenoscyphus; species Hymenoscyphus infarciens. The sequence continues at coordinate 73,010 of LLCB01000247.1, read as the reverse complement.
TTAATTAGCTATAGAAGTACTAAACTAATATAAGTCTAAAAATTAGTATAGCTTTCTACTACTTTCTATAGCTTATTATTAATAAAGTATATAATAAGCGTCTACTACTATTAGAGATTCTAATTCTTAATCTAATTATATATAGTTTATTCTCTTTTTAAAGCTACTTATAGTATTATTATATTATTATAAAGTAGATACTACTATATTATTTAAGAAACTATAATAGCTTTAAAAGATAAATTAAGTATAGATATTATCTTATATAAAAATAGACTCTAGTATAATATTTTACTATAAGTATTCTTAATCTCTTATAATCTATAATTATACCTCTTTTTATTAATCTTTAATAACGCTTTTTAGTTCTTATTCTAGCTCTATCTTTTATTACTATCTCTCTTAATACTATAAGTATTAAAGTATATATAGAGAAACCTAAAGCTAAAGCTTCTTATAATACTAAAAGCTTATTTTAAATCGTAACTTTTAAAGCTTTTAAAGCTTAATTATAAAGCTTTTATAATTTAATATATATACTATACTTAGATTAGATAATCTTATATCTTTAAAAAGATATACTACTTATATATATAAGATAGAGATAGTTTTACTTTTTTTATTCTAATTAAGACTCTATTCTATATTAATTTAGAGTTTAAGAGTAGTATTAGAGAAATTAATATTATAATTACTTTTAAGAATATTATATATCTCTTAAGTAGAGACTTTATTTTAGTATAACTCTTTTATAAATATATTATATAGCTCTAAATTAATAAACTAATATAGTATATTTAAGCTTCTATTATATATTTAGAATCGCACTTTTTATACTTTCTACTATACTTAAAATTAATACTACTACTAAGAATATTATAATTTAATAGATACTTAGAGCTACTACTTTATTCTCTTTCTTTTTCTTTTATTATTAGTACTTAAATTTAAAGAAGAAGAGAGAGTATTTATAGTAAGAGATTTAGAATTTACTAGTAAAAAGTACTTTTAAAGAAAGAAATAATATAAAGTAGTATTTAAAGAAAGAAGTTACTAATTTAATCTATATTAAGAAGTTCTACTACTAAGAATATTATACTTTAATAGATATTAAAAGCTATTATTACTAGTTTTTCCTCTTCTTTTTTCTTTTATTATTAATACTTAAATTTAAGAAAGAAGAGAGAGTATATATAGTAGAAGATTTAAGATTTACTTATAAAAAAAAACTTTTAAAAAAAAGGAATAATTTAGAGTAGTATAGACGTATTTAAAGAAAGAAGTAATATAAGAGAGTTAGTATATAAGATAAGTATACTTTTTAGCTTATAAAATAAATAGCGCTGACTCTAATTAGAGAATTAGTATATAATTAAGAAAAGTAGCTAAAAGTATTTAAATAATCTTAACTTAAGATTATTTAAGCTTTTAAAAGAAGCTAATTACTTTAATATTAAGCGCTCTAAAGTAATTAGCTTAAAAAAAGCCTAGTTTTAAGATATAATTTAAGAACTTATTATAGTAATAAAAGTTAATTTATATAGTCTTTTTTATTTTAATAATATATCGTAATAGTATAATATTCTAAATACTATCGACTACACTGAATACACTCAATTGCGGGTGCATTCATTCCCGTAAGCTACTGCACCTGCTTCACTGTCACCAAATCTGGTTGACACGGCCAACTAGGAATACCTCGATGTAACATTTGCGACAATCACGTCAGGTGAATTATAAGCAAACAATTCGGAAAGTCATCAATCTCCATACTCTTCCAAAGGCGAGCATTGAGGACTTGAAATTATCCCCCTCCTCCCAAAATCTCTATCATAATTCCCCATTTCCAGGATCAAGGGTCCCAAGGCCTTCGGAACCCCCAATTCCCCCCCCCCCTGAACTTGCATCTCCCTCCCTAAATTACACAACCCCCTCCCATCTCCAAAGAGTCAACAAAAACATACTGATTAAACAACTTAACGCAACAAAATGCCTAAAGCGGCAAAAAGTCAACAGACCCACAATACCCCACACCCACGCACTCAAACCCTCGCTTGGACAAAAAATCCACCTAAAGCTTCAAAAATGTATATCTCCACTATTACAAGAGCAACAGCTATCTCTTTATGAAGGAAGATAGTGCACTTTGAAGGAAGAGATGTACAAAAATAAATGAATTGGGAGGTCCAAAGGTCCATCCGGGATTCGAACCCGGGTCCCAGGTAGTTGTGTGAAGAACCAGAGGTTCCCTTCAAAAACCCATGTGCTAACCGACTACACTAATCGACCTTGTGCTGTTTTGAATGATTGCCCTGGATATGATAAAGTTTATATAGGAAATTTAGGAATTCAGGGGTTTTGTGGGTGTTTGTGGGGACAAGGTTTGTGGAGTGGGTCCGAGGGTGGGCTTTGGCTTTTACTCGGGCTATTTGCCACAGTTCACAAGATCACCAGGTTATTATACTTCGTCCTAGGCGAAAAAAGCGTTATTGCAAGGGGGTAAGCGCCACATTTCCGATGCTTCATGCTACCCGAAAACCCCTGGAAACTCTATAAAGTGACCCCCCTTGTTCAACGTTTACTTCGCCCGGGACGAAGTATAACATCCCCTTACAATCTTGGCGAGAACCCAATGGGTGGAAGCTCAGATACTCCATATCCGTTGTCCAGTTGCCTCTCTTACTGAAATGCTTGACACAGCTCAACTTCTGAGGTGGAGACTTGTATAGACTCCAAAGTAATCTGCTTGGTTTACTGGATTTTATAGCACTACTTATGTATCCATCTTTCTTGAGCACCTAGGAAACAAGAAAACCTGGTCTACCAAAGCTTCAAGGTCAAACAGTTCTTGTTTGGAAGCCCTCCCGAAAAGATTTCACAGTGGCATGTCCCTTTAAATCACACACATGTTTCTTTCCCTATTAACTAAACTTTAAAACACTAGAATTTTGGATTTGAGTCTTCGTCGTCTACACTTCTCATCTTTCCAGAACTTGGTTCGCTTAAGGAGTATTAGAGCGAACTCGCCATTTCACACTATCACTGCGGAAACTTCACTTATGATACCTTTTCTTTCCCCGGGATGCCTTCTCGACAGGAAAAGCCCAAACAAAGAATTCTCAAACGGTACAAGAAGTTTCTTTTCTAAAGAAGTTTTCTCTCGCAGTATCGATCTTTAGTTATCATAGAGAAGGTCACTTATCTCCTCACGCAAACTTTAATTGCACTTTTGACATTTAGTAGATGTCACTAACTGGCGTATCTTCAAGTCTACTGTTGCTAGCTTTGTTCGTCAAATTCTAGTGGATGAAGTTATGAATGTCCAACCACGTGGATGCTTCTTATTGACCAACCACAGGTCGACTTAACTATGGGTAAAGGTTTTTGCCGCTTTCTACACTGCTATTGGGTAGAGGAGATGTAAGGCAAATTTGATCTGATCCAATCGCTTAGGACACCTACAATACGTGGGCTGAGGTTATATATAGGTGCGATAGTGCATATTGGATACAGAAGTCCCCGAAACTAACTTGTTCTTTTGCAGAAGCTACAACAATCAATCCCTAGAGAAGATAAAGATTCTGATGACGAAGTTTACTTTCAAAACGGAAATTGTCCGATCGGCTTTCAGCTTGCCTTTTTGTAGTCATGGAGTGGACACTCCACAAAAGCAAAATTGCACCAGCCTTGTCATCTTCAAACTTCAACTCCTAACAAAGCCCTATACTCCCTCACAACTTGCTTTCGTACTCTATATCGCAAGCTCAAGTTGGTTCTTCTATGTTGAATCCAGCACCATTATCTTTATATGAGCACTTAAAGGAAGAATGGGAAGCTCTCAGGCCGGTTATTCGAGAGCTTTATATACAGAAGAACACAAAGCAAAAGAACCTTATCAAGATTCTCAGAGAGGAACACTGTTTCTAGATCACATAAGCGCGATCTCTCCAGTATATTTTCTGGTCCATACCGTGCAGCTTATATACGAGAATATTGACAGTGTAGTCCAAAGCAACTCACCGACAGGCTAAGACTTTAGAATTTCTGGAAAAACACACCACAGAGTTAAAGAAATGGGATACTCTACTACCTAGATGATGCTTTACAAAGAGGTGGAGACGGTCTTCCAACGTCGAAAATCACACAAGCAAAACATATTTGGAATGACCATCGAGATCCTCATGCTTCCGTTACCGGTATATGATTGTTCCATAAAATCCGAAGTTATTTTCTACCTTCTGATACAAAGCAGCACCCAGAGTTGATACACTAGAGATCGCAGTGGAACCCAATGCACCCCAACTACACACTACAACTGGATATACAAGAGCCATGGATAAATCAATCGTACAAATGAAGACATCAGCACTAGGAACTCACGAATGTTCTCGGTCACATTACCCGGCACAGTTAGCCGGGACTCACCCGACTATTTCCACATTTAAAACTCGAAACAGAAGAGAAAAGGCCGCATCTTGAACTTCTCCCTCCTTCGGTCCCCGTCGTCCATGGATTTTCGAAATACGTCAGCGGTGGTCAATTGAATGAGAAGTTCTCTAATAAACAATCGCCTGACCAATTTGAGTCCCCTATTACACACCCTTCTTTGACTTTCGTTACTCATACCGCCAAGGAAGTATTCTCGCGTAATAAGAAGCACTATCTCGATGTTCATTTCACTTTTCCACATCTTGTTGCATGCAAAGCCCCCACGTCCTACAGTGAAGTCCATGTTTTCCCATCTACAGCGATACCCGAAGCGCAGAGACCGAGTTACAAATCCACCTTACAAGAGATAGAAGAAAATGCTTTGAAACTACGTCACATTCAACGGACTCGGCTGTTTTCTCCCTCGGATATCAGATTCGTGAAAATGATACGCATCTTGGTCGCATCATGCTTCTCGGTCGGGGGCTTTGAAATCCTGGGAAATAGCAGAGTACTGGTGCGAACAGCTCTTGGATAACGAAGATGTTGAGAAGTACCGGACGGCAATTAGGATGTGGACAAACAGACTAAAACTTGTGGAGGCAGTTTATAATCGAGCGCAATATCGAAAGGCTTTGGCAATGATTGAGAGGATTGAAGGGGACTTGGCACATCTGGTCACACCCAGCGACGAAATACTTGTCAGGATTTTGCACAGGAAAAGCCGGGCTTTGAGGAAAATAGGCGATTCTTCAAACGAAGAGGAGACATGTCGAATTTACCTGCAGAAGTGCCTCGGTACATTTGGTCCTAATCATGGGGAAACTTTAGATGCGATGTTCAGATTATCCTTACCCCTGAGAAAGAAAGGGAACCTTCTGTAGAGCGAGGAGCTTTTGAAAATGGCCATACAGCCTGCAGAGAAGAGCTGGGTCACCATACGCTGCTTGATTCCAACGTTGGCAGACTTGAAGTATGACCAACGGAAATATGGAGAAGCAGTTGTACTGGGCAGAAGCGCTCTAGAAAAAGCACGAAACAATGTTGGTGAGAAGACCGCAATTCTCAGGACAGAGATACGCCGGAGTATTGCATTGAAGCAAGGAAAGCTACAAGAAACAATCGAAGTGATCCGAGAATGCATGGAATAGCACAACTCGAGCAAAGAGGAGTTTGCTTTTGTTTACATTACGTGTTTTTTGGGGAAGCTATGTTGGGCTTGTACGGAAAAGCAAGAAGTGAAGATGGCGGAATCTCCCGTGAAGACTTTTGAGAGGCTAGAGAATATGTTCGATACTTGCCGCGAATCCATAATCGTCGGAGTCTAACCCACCCGTCCACCCACCGCTATACCACCCACGGGAGGGTCGGTCTTTTTAATTAGTCTTACTTTTAAATTAGTCCCACCAGATTAATAGATATTACGCTTCCGGGATATCAACCCTATTTTAAAGCTGCTTACGAGTCGTGGAATTTGGTATAGAAATAAGAGTAAAAATAAGGTAAAAATAACTAGTAGAAACAAAATAATTAGCACTGCTTTCTAGCTAGTTTTTAAGTACATTTCCCCTAGTAAACCAAGAAGGATTAAGTGTTCTAGGATATATAGTAGTAGAGATAGACTTAAGAGTATAAATTCAACTAGTTTAAGGTAAGGTAAAGACATAGTAGCTAGTAGAAAGAATATATAGGCTATAAGCTAAAAGATACTATAGTTTTTAAATAGGAAAAGCTTAAGAATTAACTAAGTTTATTACTTAGGAGTTTCTTCCTCCTTGTTTTAACGTCTGGCTTCGGCCCTGGAGCTACTATAATCCAGCGGGACTAATTAAAAAGTAAGACTAATTAAAAAGACTGACTCTCCCGTGGGTGGAATAGTGGTGGGTGGACGGTGGGTTAGAAGACAGGGATTGTAAGTCAATATGCCCACGTGTTATGGTATATTGAGTATGTGGAAAGGTGGCGCCAGAAACAGAAAAATGCTAGAGACTTTGTAACGGTAGAAGAATAGTTTGATAATTCATCAACACCAAGTGAAATTTACCTGGGGTTTCCCCCCCATGTTGCCCCCAAAAACACCGTATACCAATCAAGAGCATTTTGCAGCAAGGGTACCCATCCACGTCACGGCTTGTATTTAATTACGCTTACATTGGGTAAATATGCTTTTGAGTGAAATCATCCTTAGCTTGAAACGAAATCGCAAGTGGGGGGGGATCTTGTAGTGACGGTCACACGCCGCTTTACCACACCGCCACAATGCAAATGTGGCGCTCGCTTCCCCAAATCCAAGGAATGTGACCAACGACGTCACTTCCCGCAAACCAACAATTTGACAAACATTGAACATAAGACAAGCCACAGTAGCCTCCATATTAAAGTCCAGATAGATGTTTTGACGCTTGGCAAACATTTTGTTTTTCTTGGCTGCATGTTACTTCGTCTTGAGTTCTGCGAGTTCGTGGAGTTATGAACGACCCAGGTCTAGATGAGCCGATTGCCGACCACGCGCAGGATGTGGAGAATATAGAACGTGCCGAGGAGGAGGCGGACGAAGAGGAGGAAAGCGATTATCTTGAGCCTTCGTATGTTTTCTCTCTTTTCTGCTTCCTTAATCCGCTTTTTTTTTGTCTTTCCTTTCTCGGTTTCGTTTTCTTGAAAAGTCGTATCATTCTTTTCTCTGTACTAAATTTCTTGGAGAAAGAGAATTTTGTTTGGGAAGAGTGTAACAGCGAAGTTTGATTGGGGTTTTCTACGTTTCCATGATTCTCCGAGAACTGGTGCTAGGCGTGCTAGAGCGAGCGTTTACTATCGACTCGCTAACTTCCATTTTTTATTTTGAACTCCTTGGTATGAGAAAAACTAACAAACATACAGAATATGGTGGTTCGCAAGTACAGCCTTCCCCCTCATGGCTGGAACATTCGGACCCATGGCCTCAGCATTCTCCATCTGTGCATTGGCAGTCCGTTGGAGAGTACAACTTTTACCCGAAAAACCTCTATCAGATGCTATTGATCTACCAGACCCTGGATGGTAAGTACTAAACGATATATAGATTATTGGAACAAAACACTAATGAGGAATACATAGGCTGATTGCTGTTAATGCAGCACAACTTGGAATAGCTCTGATATCAAATCTCTTTCTTCTCATGAACATGGCAAGGAGAGTCCGGTTTTCAGTAGCACAACCTATCACTATCATCGGATGGTAAGCTTCTTCAAACACCGAAGAAAGTGTGAGACGCTGAATCGATACAGGTACATTTCCTCGTTCGCTCTCATCGCCCTCTGTATCTATGCCACCCGTCGTCCGTTCGTTCTCGAACCCCGAGAAACTCACGGCTTAAGTCGTATGTGAATTTACTCTCACCCCTTTGTCAAACTCCCAACCCGAGTGCGCCAGAGAAAGCTTCGTCATCCCAACGACTCTCCTCTTGGCTCTCTTTCCATTGAGAAAAACACATGCTAAAATCCCACAGAAGCCTACTACTACGCCCTCTTCGCAGCAGGTCTTTACTTCATCTGCGCCTCCCTCATGTCGATAACCGTTTGGGGTGCTTACAAAAACTACTACGCGTCCGAATTCCAACTCACAATGTCCCAACGCACCCTCATGCTCCAAACAATAAGCTTCCTAACCTATCTTCTCTCCGGAGCAGCAGTATTCGCCCGCATCGAAGGTTGGAAGTTCCTCGATGGGGTCTATTGGGCAGATTTCACGCTCCTAACAGTAGGAATCGGAGACTTAAGTCCACTCACGCATCTAGGAAGGAGTTTACTATTCCCCTATGCAATTGTGGGAATCATGATCCTGGGTTTGGTGATTGGGAGTATTAGGAGTTTGGTACTTGAGAGGGGCAAGGAGAGAATGGGGAAGAGGATGGTGGAGAAGGAACGGAGGAGGTTGTTGAAAAAACTGGAAGACAAAAACAAGGGTAAGATATTGAAGCCTATTCTTGAGGAGGAGCGGGAAAAGGAGAAAGAATCGCCCTCAGGATCTTCAACAAGTAATGAGAAGGAGAATGGGAATGTTACGAAAGACCCCCAGACCGAACGCGAACGCCGCCACCACGAATTCCACCTAATGCGAAAAATCCAATCCGACGCCCACCGAAAACGTCGCTGGACCTCCCTCATCATATCCCTAACAACCTGGATGGCACTCTGGTTCGTCGGCGCCGCCATATTCCAAGTCTGCGAGGAAGAACAAGAATGGTCCTACTTCGTCTCGCTCTACTTCTCCTACACCTCCCTCCTAACAATCGGCTACGGAGACTTCTACCCCACCTCCAACAGCGGCAAAGCTTTCTTCGTGTTCTGGTCCCTCCTCGCTATTCCCTCGCTTACGATTTTGATAAGCAATATGGGTGATACGATTGTGAAAGCGATTCGAGACGTCACCCTCTGGGTAGGAAATTTCACCGTTTTACCTGGAGAAAAAGGATTCGCTAGAACATTCAAGGAAACAGCGCATCGGATCTCGAAAGGGAGGCTGTTTAGCGAGTGTGGTGAGGATGTTGAAGAACTCCCACCAAATATCCTCGGTGAAGGGAAGAAATTGAAATTCAACTTCGGAAAAGGTCACAAGAAAAACGACCCAGAATCCGCCCAACAAAAGGTGGAATCCGATAAAGCAAAGAAAGAACATTCATCCGCCCATCGGAAGGGGAAGAGCAACGACAAGTTACCGAAGAATAAACACCATTACCACCTCCTCCTCATCAAAGAGATCTCCTCCGTCCTCTCCCACCTCAACAGCTCACCACCGCGAAAATATACTTTCGAAGAATGGGCCTGGTACCTAAAACTTGTTGGTGAAGATGAAGGGGATAGTTTCCAACACCGAAAACCAATACGGAAACCCAAGCAAGAGCAAGAGAGGAAGAAAGGGGAGGCCGAAACGAGGGATGGACAGGATGAGGAGGGAATTGGTGGTGGGGGTGATGGGGAAAAGGGGGTGACGGTTCAGTGGAGTTGGGTGGGCAATAGGAGTCCGTTGATGGGAGGGAAGGAGGAGGCTGAGTGGGTTCTGGAGAGGTTGACGAAGACCCTTGAGCGGGAATTAGAGGAGATTAAGAGGGAGGAGGCTGGGGAGGTTGGTGGGGTTAGAGAAGGGGGTACCAGTAGTGTTGGGAAGAGCGGAGTTAGCAACAGCACCAGGAGCACATAGCTTGGCTTCATAAGACCAGGGAAGGGTTTCGTCGCAAGGTGTTCAGATGGAGCTCCGTCTTTCTTTTCTTGGCTCTTTTATTAAGGGGTTCATGAATTCGTAAGCGACTATCAATCTTCTGTACAGTTTTATACCCAACAATATAATATCCTATCGGGGCTCACCCCCTTCTAACCACCCCAATCTGCACAAGCATGAAGGTTAACCATAAACTTCTTCATCTGATGTGCGACCATAATTCCATCTCTACCAAAATTCAATCATCATACTCCTCCTCAGAATCGATAACCATCAGCGGCTGCTCCCACATACTCTCAGCCATCAAGCTCTCCGGCAACATCTGACTCTTCGTCATAATCTCGGACGAACCCATCGAATAAGGGACAAGAGATTCAGGCGGCTGGTTGACACTAGTATCCGATCCCTTCAAACTGGGAAGTCTAAGTGGGGAGCTTGATCTCATAGCACGGATAGGAGATTCAAGTATAATACTGTCTGCACGATGTCGAGGGGTTTCTGTTTGGGTTTGTGTGAGATCCACAGTAGTTGCTTGTGATGGACCAGGCGGGCGATTTCGAGGAGTGCTTTGCTGACTTGATGGGATCCTTTCTTCTTCAGCATCAAGATCTACATCTGGATGTGAATTTTGGATATAAGGCGCGTCGAGGTCTGGCTCTTCAAAATGCGATTCCTCAATTGGCGTTTCTTCGCGTTGCGAGTTTTCGACAAACTGAGGTCCCGTATATTGTGATTCGAGCTTTACGGGTGGACTCGAAGGGTATGAAGAGGATGAGCCACGGACCAAAACTGGTTGCGTAAATTGCCGGATCGTGTGGAGTAATTGTGATGTGGCTGCATCTGTATCGGTTCTCGAAGGTACTGGAGAAGCTGGGACTCTATCGTCCATATCTTCTTCTCCATCGTCCACAGGTTCATCCTCCTCGGGATCTTCACTTTCGGCGTCAGCCCATAAAGGGGGTAAGAGATTCGCCATCAATTGATCGAGCACAGCTGGTGGGACCTTGGTAAACTTCGGTGGAGCCCGTTCCAGCCACTCATTGGATTTCAACTCTGCCAACGACAGTGGATCTGCAAGCTCGTAAAGTTCAAATATCGCATAGGCACGCCATTTGTTGTTCTTTTTGTCGAAAGTAGCATTTCCCTTCCCGGTTTCACTCACGAGCTCCTCCCCAGGCTTTTTAGTAGGTCCAAGTACAGCCATGTATCTGAGCGTCGATGTTGGTTTGGTTTCATAGATCCATATTCTAGATACTGTTGATGGCAGTACCCAGGCTCGGAATAGATAGTCTCTCGTCCTGTTTACAATCTCAGCAACTTCTAGATGAGAAGCAGAGAAGAAAACATCCGAGTCCATTGTTCTAGGATCCATTGCAAGTACATGTTGAGTTGTAAGGCGCTGGCTCTCCATCATTTGAGTTTTCTCCTTGAAGGTGAGATGTTCTTCCACCTCCTCCGCCTCTTCCTGATCTTCCTGCTCATCATGCTCATCCACAATCCCTAATTCGGGACTTATTCTGGCCGGCTGAAGGAGGTGATTGGCCGCAAATTGTGTTTCAAGGCCAATTTCACCATAACAAGTTTCCGGCTCTTGCTGGGAATTTTCTTTTTCAAGAGGCTGCTCTTTCTGTGAGTTAATTGGTAGATTTTCACATGCCTCAACCTCGACTTCATCCTCCATCACAACCTCAGTATCAACGTTGAGGTTACTCTGGACCATGGATTCTTCGACCATAACCTCAACATGGGGCGCTGCTTCCCCAATTATCGTATCCTCATCCTCATCCGAATCGTCTGCATCGGAGTCCTGTATTACAATTCGGTGACTTGGGCGAACTGTCTGAGTGGGTCGGGATAAGCCAATGCTCGTATCCTTTGACGGAGAGTCTGGGACGTTGCTCTCCTCAGCATCAGAGTCCTGTATAACAATTTTTTGACTTGGACGAATAGTCTGAGTGGGTCGGGGAGGTTTAGACCCCATTCTCTTAGACGGAGACTCTAGAACATTGCTCTCTTCGGCAGCATCACCATCTTCGAGTCCCATAGCATTCTCTTCCTCCCCAGGAATAATAAACCTGACATTCTTCGTAGGACTAGACTTTGTTGTTGGAGATGAATAAACTACACTCTGATTACTATCATCAGTAACAGTATCGAATGTATCTCGAATCTCCAGCTTGGGTGGTTCAAACGTATCTAGTCGAGGTGTTCTATTCGCGTTGAATGGAATAGGGGTAGCATTTATAGCCTGTTCTCTCAAAGGTGTTCGAAGCGCGGATAGTGGTGTGACAGCTGGGGATTGAGAGGATGGGATCTCCCTACGTATAGGTCGATGTGGTGTTGGAGGTGGTGGCATAGCAGCTTGGCTAGCAATTCGTGGTGGAGGCAAAGGTTCTGAACTCTTTTTCGATACATTGGCACTTTTGTCTGGTGACGATGAATATGGGCCATCAAATATGATTTGGTCTTCTTCTGAGGGAACCGCAACAGATTTTTTGGCTTTCTTGGTTGGTCTCGCCTTTTTACTGGCCTTGACGACTTTGGCTTGGATTGGCGAATTGGGAGTATCTTGTAATTCTGCATTTACTTCATCGGTAGTGATTGGTTTTCTTGTCGATGCTCTCAGCACTCTGGTGGTCTGTTTAGCCTTGCTGGCCTCTGGGGTTGAAAACGTCGGTTCATCCACATTTTCCGCTCCTTCCTCGAGGGTAACCTTTTGAATAGGCGCAGGTACTCTTCTACGGGAACCTCTCCGTGGGCCAGACTTCTCTATGGGATTCTCGAATTGTGGTGTAGATATGGTATTGGAAGTATTTACAGCTCCTTCATCCTCCGTATCTTCCTCTTGAATTGTTGTTGAAGTTCTTTTACGTGAGTTTCTCGTTGGTTCCGAATTTCCGGCGGCTTTATCTGAGGAATACGGCCCATCGTATATATCTCTTCCCTGAGTATCAAGTTCCAAAACTGGATCTGGGGATTTCTTCTTGTAAAACCTGGAGACTTTGGGAAATTTGCCTTTCTTAGTCGACTTTCTGGGTTTCGAGGACGTCGGATTATCATCTACATCTTCATCCTCATCCATCGCATCTTCCCGTACTGGCTCGTCCTCCCCCTCCATTGCTTCCGGCGCATTTTCTTGTATCGGTTCATCATCCCCCTCCCCCTCCATCGCAGAACTAAAACTCCAATCCAACTGCGTAATAGTCTGCGTATGATAACTGTTCGACGTACTCTCCGGCAGATCACCCATAGTCTTCCTCCTCTTACTCCCCCGCGCACGGGGGATCTTCTTCTTCTCCTGCACATACCCCTCCTCTTCATCCTCCAAATCCCCTTCCATATCCTCATCGTCATCTTCCAACTCCTTCTGTGCCATAACAACGAAATCCATTTGCGTCAAAGTATTATCAACCTTAGGAACCATCCTCCCAGCATGTTTCCCGTATCCCACGCGTTTCCTCAATGCCGGCAGTTTGGCTTGGCGGAGTAACGCGGATGATTTGTAGATGCGGTTTGGGGGTGCGCTGACCCGACGTTTTGGTGGCATGGTTGTCGGAAATCGGAAATCGGAAATCGGAAATGGAAAAGAAAATTGGAAATTGATTCGCAGTCCGGAATTGCAAATCGCAAAATTTAGAATTGGTTGGTTGTTGGATGGAAAGTTGCAGGTTGAAAAGCGGCAAAGTTAACGCCACTTTACACGGTGATGCTAGAGGGTGACGCGACTGACGTGACTGACGCGACTTTGACGTATTGCTGAATTTTGGGTCAATAGTGAAGTTTAATATTTGAAAAATCGGAATACAATTCTAAAAGAATACCAAAACCAAAACTAAAACCAAAAATTCGAAATCCAATTTTCAAAAAATTCTACTCATGACTCTAGGCGCGTCACTATGGCTCGCTAATCTTTTATCCCTAATAGTACTAGATCATAGTTTCCACGTTTGGTATTCAATTTTCATTCTCTATTTACGCCCCTACACATCCATACCAATCCCCTCAATCCTCCCCAAGAACTCGCCTTTCGCCCCCTTCAATAACTCATGTATATCCACAGTCCCACTCGTAAGATACCTCTCGCTAGTCCCAACATTAACCCGTTGACTCAACAAACCCTTCAACTCTGCTCTCAGCGCACCCAACTCGTTCTTGCTCAAACCTCTAGCCTCCTTCTCCTTCTTCTTCCTCCCCGTCCCCCTTCCCTTCCGCTCTCCGCCCGCATTTTCAAACTCCTCACTATCATATTCAGTCCCCAGTTCCTCAGCAGCCTTCCTCAACCAATCGTCGTTATGACCTTTCTTCTCCTTGGCTAATGTGCTATCTGCGATTTTCTTCGCGAGAGTAACTCTAGGCTTTAGTCTCGCCACGACCTTTCGGTCGATATCGAGGGAGCGCATGTAGTACTTTGATTTATTCCCACCACCAGCCATAGCATTTTGCGCATGTACTTTTGCAACAAGTCTCCTCATACCAACAATTTCTTCAGGCGCGCAAAGCAGAACACTTGATCCCGAAGCATCTCCACGTGCTGTACGACCAGAGCGGTGGACATACATATCAGCCGTTCTTGGAAGATGGTAATGGATAACGAGATTGACGCCTCCAATATCGAGACCTCTTGCTGCGATATCGGTGGCGATCATTATCGATCCAGGAGATTTTGGAGATGAGAAACGCTCGATTGAGCGAAGTCTGGCTTTTTGCATCATCTCGGAGTGGATTGCGAAGACTGGGATGTTGAGATTTTGGAGTAGTGGGGTGAGACGTCGTACTGAGTGAATGGAGTTGGTGAAAATTAAAGTGCGTTGATTTGGATGGTATAAAAGGAGTGAATAGAGGTATAAATCCTATGGCTGTTAGCAGTATATCATGAAGGATGTGGGGAAATTAATACCTTTTCAGTACCTCCACATTCGACGAGTCCCTCTTTAAGTCCCTCGGCCATTTGAGAAATGGGATTGACATCAATAAACTTAGGCTTATCTTCTCGGAAATTGACCTTTTTAAGTAAATATTCCAGAGACTCGTTGTCACCCATGAGGCCCTGCTTTCCTTTTCCAGCAAGTTTTTGTTGCAGGCCCTTGTGAAAGGTAGCAGAAAAGATCAAAGTCTGGCGAGTTGGAATAATATCTTCCTCATCAACGTCTTGTTGTCTGTCTAAGGCTGTCAAAATTTGATCGGCCTCCTTGAAATGTCCGTCTGTAAGTAAACGATCGGCTTCATCTACAACCAGAAACTTAATCTGCTTGATTGATGCTGACAATTCAATGTCTGAGCTTATAACCTCCCATAAACGTCCAGGAGTACCGATTATAATATCAGCTCTCGCCAATTGACGTTGTTGTTTCTGAACAGATAAACCACCAGTGACAGTTGCAATCCATGGTGAAGTTTCGAGTCCTTTACACAGGGCAATGATATGATCCGTTAATTGATGTGCCAATTCTCGAGTTGGTGATAGAATTAAAGCTGTGGGAGGGCGGACTGCTTTTAACTCATCCTCGTCTAGTTCTCCGTATGCCTCGAGCCAATTCTCAATTATGGGTATGGAGAAAGCCAAAGTTTTTCCAGATCCTGTAGATGCTTTTCCAACCACATCATGTCCGGCCAAAATTTCCGGTATAGCTGCCGACTGGATAGGAGTAGGTTTTGGAAAGCCGAGTTTCGATAGACCAGAAAGCATTTTTCCTGATAACTCCAACTCGGACCATGCCGTGACATCGATTCCCTCCTCTTCATTTTCTCCAAGGACATCGAATACATTGACTGCAGCTTTGTCCACTTCCTCCACTTCCTCCTCTGCCTCCAATTCCGGCTCTGGCTGCTTCTTCTTATCCTTCTTGTCCTTTTTTGCTTTTTTCTCTTTCTTGTCCTTGGTTTCTTTCGCAGGTTTGGTAGCTTCGGGTACGGCAGAAGGTTTTAGGTCTTTTTCGGTAGCTTCTGGCTGAACTGGATCCTCTCCAAATCCTTCGAATTCCTCATCGTCATATTCAACAGTGACGGGTTTGGCAGAAACCTAGATAAAGTCAACACTACCATGCAGCACATTTTCACCTTCTACTAACAAACTTGACATGATCTCCCTCCCGCACAACCTCGACGCCCTCAACTTCCTCGAGACCAAAAAATCCCTCAGCATCATCGAACATCTCTGGCAGCTGTACTTCGTTCCATGGCAGAGAATCTACCGCCACGGGTTGCTTTCGTACATCGCTATCTTGCGCGAGCGCTGCAGCTGGCGTTGATGGTTCTATTTTTTGTCGCTTTTTAGAACCTGCCTTTCTTTGCGCGTAAGGAGCTGATCGTTTCGTAGCCACTGGAGCCATGGTGAGGATCCTTAAACAATGGAAGTAAACTGAATTGGTGTTGAGAGTTTCCTGCGTCCTGGTGTTGCACACTCCGATATTTTTTCCAGAGAAAGTTCTTAGCGTCGCAGCCCCGCGCTACACTGTAAGTAAGGTCCTCCAGTACGGAGTAGCGAAGGCGAGCCCACATCTCAGCCTTACAATTTGTCTTTCGTCGCAAATCTCTCTCATCCCACTTCAACAACCCCTCAATGCTGTTTTCTGATCCATAATCTCTGTCGCAATGGGTAAGTCTTCCAAGGATAAGCGCGATGCTTACTACAGACTCGCAAAGGAGCAAGGGTGGCGAGCACGAAGCGCTTTTAAACTTCTCCAGCTGGACGAAGGTAAGAACACCATTCCACATCACTACAACAACAATCGCCTCGATTGAGTCTTGCTGACCTCGATACTACAGAGTTCGACCTCTTCAAAGATGTCACCCGTGTCGTCGACCTCTGCGCAGCTCCCGGAAGCTGGAGTCAAGTCCTCTCTCGAGTCTTGATCAAGGGCGAAAAATTCGGCCGAAGTGCGTGGGAAGACAAAGATGCAAAATTATCACAAATGTTGCGACGGGTGTTTGCGCCCGACACGACACCAGAAATTGAAACTGCAGCGGCCGAGGAGAAGAAGGAAGAGCTGAAGCCCCGAAAGGACGTCAAGATTGTTGCCATTGATCTCCAGCCCATGAGTCCTCTACAAGGCATCATCACATTGAAGGCCGACATCACCCACCCGGCTACCGTACCACTACTACTAAAAGCACTCGATCCAGATTACGATCCTTCCACGAAATCACAACATGCCTCGCATCCAGTCGACCTGGTAATTTCAGACGGAGCCCCAGATGTTACTGGTCTCCACGATCTAGATATCTATGTGCAATCCCAGCTTCTGTTCGCTGCCTTGAATCTAGCACTTTGTGTCTTGCGCCCCGGAGGGAAATTTGTTGCAAAAATATTCCGAGGAAGAAATGTCGACTTGCTCTACGCTCAATTGAGTATCTTCTTCGAGAGAGTTGTTGTCTCAAAACCCAGATCCAGCAGAGCCAGTAGTGTGGAAGCCTTCATCGTATGCATCAATTTCCAGCCCCCGGAAGGATTTGAGCCAAGTATGGAAGAGCCCATGGGTGTTGGAAACAAATTGGACAACATGGCCAAAGTCAAGGCAGCCCAAGCCCCAATTGTTGCAACTACAACAATGCAAGATCCTACTACTGGAACTTGGTCCGCCGCACAGTCATCCCCTACCATATATGGACGAGATGACATTGTTGAGCTTACGCTTCCAGGAGATGAATCAGATGCAAGGAAGAATGGAAAATGGATTGCTCCATTTCTAGCCTGTGGGGATCTTTCTGCATTCGATGCCGATGCATCATATCATTTGCCAAAGGATCGAATTGCGCTGGACCCGATACAGCCACCTACTGCTCCCCCTTATAAACGAGCTTTAGAGCTGCGAAAGGCACAGGGTGGTGCGTATGGAAAGACGAACCTTGCGTAGTTCGCGACATTTGGTTTCGTGGGACCTAGAGTACGGCGCTTCGGGGTGCCCTTCTTTTCAAGATAGGACGGCTGTTACTTTACGAATCACATAATATGTTGATATTTCTCCAAGTTTTGGATTCTTGAGAAACATAAGAGTGTTTTGAAGAAACAAATGGTATTTTTGAGGTATTCTTGGCCATACCAGCAAGCACAACCGAATCAACGGCATATAACATCAACCAAAACGCTAAAATCCAAATTCATCCCAAAAAAAACCGACCTTTACCCAAACCTCCCTACGCCATGCATATTTACACCAACTCAATTCTCCGATTGCCGATTGTCCGTTGCGTCCGTATTTTGCAAGGCCCTTCTCTATCAGCGCCGAAGATTGATTCACAATGTGATCAGTTTAAGGTAGTCTGCCACAATCAATGTAATCATGCTATATCAGAATGTTAGCATCATATTCCTTGGTGGCTTTTAGGAAGGGTGGACTTACGCATGGGGTGCAATTCTCACGTAGTACGTGCTGAACCCTCTATAGAATCTCAGGAGTCCTTCCTCTTTGGCAACCTTTCTGAAGCAGTCTGCCATATTCTTATATGGAAGTGTGCCATCCGCCGCACGCTGTTGCTTTTGCAACCTAGTCTTGACAAAGTCGAATGGAAGACTGAAGAAGCTGGCGAAGAAACCTGCCACAGCACTCGCGGTCATTGTCTTTCCTGTGGGACTCATGTTGATGTCCTTCAATCTATCCTTTGCTTCTGAAAAGAATGCCAATTGTCCAAAGTTCAAGGCCATGGCTCGAGCAACAGTTGGCGTGCAGCCGGCCCACAAACCCAAGACTCCCTCCGATTTAGCAATGCCTTTCAAAGCTTGAATAACGGAGGTGTAATTCTTTCGTTCGGCGGCTGGCTTCAACCCATCAGATTGCATCCGAATGAGTGCCAGATCTGCCGGATTTCCCAGAAACGACGCAAGTGCGCCTGCTGCCACCCCCGACGTTCCTCGCTCTTTGAAGCCAATTTCCTTGCCATTGGCTTTTGCTCGTGCCGCAAAGGATTTCAAAAATGTCTCAAAGAAGCCCATACGTGCAGTCGTATAAACTCCTTGTCTTAAAAGTCCGGCGGAAATACCCGTGTACAAATCCATCACCTTTCCGGCTTTTATAATCTCCCTAGTGACAGACAAAGGCGTTGGTTTAGGTCCTGTTCGCACTCCCTCGCCAGCCAGTTGCAGACGGACTTTAATCATGTCGATTGGTTGGATGATACCTGTTGCTACCATGCCAGCTGCACCTCCGTTGATGAATGGCAGAGCCCCTCGCATGAAGGGCGAATGAAGGAAATCGTTTCGGACAGCCATTGCTTCGGCAGAGTCTGCGAAGGATCGGGTTGCTTCAATTGCTTCAGAAGTCTTGTTGCGCGCAGCCTCCGCAGCTTGCTTAATGGAGTTTGAGGTCGACATGGAAGCCGAGGAGATAGAGTGGTAAACGATTGTCAAGTCGAGCAGCTTGACGGCTAAAAGCCAGGAAAATACAAACGTCAGCTTTTTTTATTCTGGTGGAAAGTAGAAATGAAGTGGAAAAACATCTCGTTCTCTCTAGGTACGGGATGATTTTTGTTGACGGAACTTGCACCGCCATCAAAAAATTTATTGGTGGGGTTCGACATGTTCGACGGGATTTATTGGCGGCTTGTTCTTATTTTGGATTGGGACAAGAACAAAGCGGCTGGAACCTCGAACTTCGATGGTACATGCCAAGTTGGCCCACTTGCGGCAACCTTTGTTCAACAAGTTCGTGCCCATCCATTTGTTCCTTGGTCTTAAACTCTACCAAGGAGCCGGGGATAATTGGTGAAAACGTCACCAAGGCCCCTCTGACACTTTGCGACCATGGGACTCGACATGGGAAAAAGGATAATTTGTGCGAGCAGAGTGATGGGGCTTACTGGTAAATTTTCCGTTGGGAGTAACTTCTGAAGGCTGTCAGAAATCACTGTTCTCGAGGTGGTGATGTCTCGTCGATATGGCTGATCTGCTAAAGTGGAGAATGGTTTTGAGACGCGAGCGGGGCGGGGTTGAATGGGCGGATTGGCGGTACAGGGAGCTTTAATTGTTGAGTTGCATGCGGAGATCAGCCCTATGGAATGAGGTGAATGGGAATTATCAAGGATGGTAAACAAAGGAGCGACGACAGCGAGGACCAAATAGATGCGTAGGGGATGAAGAATTTGTTGTTGTCGTCGAGAGATTTGTTGAAGAAGATGGAAGGAGGTGTTTCGTGCAGGTGGCTGGCGGCTGGCTTTTGATGGTGCACTGCTCCTTCCTCCCGTTGGTCCTTTGGGTTTAAGTCGTTGGGATGATAAGGTAGACCTAGAACTCTGTTTGGTTCAAATGCGGGGTTGAAGGCACGAGGGCAGGCGCGCCTTTGGTTACTTGCGTCAGAAGTTGCTGCTTGCTGGACGATTCAGTGGTTAGGTAAGTACTTACGGGAGGAAGTGATCCCGGGATGGTGAAGGATGAACGAGGTCAAATGGAAGGGAATGACTGGGGATAGCGTCGTTGCGTATTGAGGGGAGCATTCGCACGCTTTTTCGCATCAAGGGAATTGTTTAAAGGAAGGAGGGAAGGAGGGAAGGAGGGAAGGAGGGAAGGAGAGAAGGGAGGGAACTATGACATTGTTCTTCGTTCTCTTTTTCCGAGGGAAACCCGACTGCTACTCTACTACAGTGTACGAGTACAAAAGAAAGAATACCGTGTTTTGGGGGAGATTCTTTTACCACCCATCATGATGCTTTCCCATACCCCGAGAAAGGCAGGACAGCACACGAGTATTCCCGAAGTCCGCATCGCATCCAGGTACCGTGAATTGTGAGGAATCTCATATAATACTCGCTGATTGTTTTTTGACCGACTTGGATTCTCCTTTCTCCTTTCTCCTTTCTCACCAGTCAGTCAGTCAGTCAGTCAGTACCTTACTCCAACTCTTTCTCTACCTTTTATACCTAGGCACGGAATTCCGTTTGCTCCTCTCTCTCTCCCTCTCTCTCTTCTTTATCCCGTAGTCGGCAGCTCTGAGCTTTCTCTTTCTTTGCCGAGTTTGGCATGTGAAGCTATTTCCAAATGTGCACTCACTCTGGTTTTCCCACACCTCATGCCTTGCTATTTACGTTTACGGAGGTATTCACTTCTTGTGTGGGGTTGGTGAGGTTGGTGAGGTACGAGTATGATTTTTGGGTCGGGAGGGACCCACTTTTGGAGTGGAATGGAATGCGGGGTAAGCTTCACGATAAGAGAAGAGAAGAGTGGAGGCGATGCGATGCGATGCGATAAGCTGGCCTGGCACCTGTTGAAACCGCCCGGCGGGATTAAGAGCCGGATCGGAAACACGGGGACTTGATACTCTCTTGCCCTGCCCAGGTGCTTGACCAAGAGTTTGGTTGTTGTGGGGTTCTTTTGTTTAATATGGTTTTGGTGCTCTGGTGCAGGTGTTAAGTATATTTTGCTGTGTTTTGCTGTGTTTTGCTGTGTTTTGCTGTGTTTGCTGTGTTGAGGTGCGAGTCGTAAGTTGGTGACGTCAGGGTTTCTTTTGATGCATGGTTGGGTCAAACTTGCTAAGTTATGTAAGGCTCTGACAGCTTGGTGCTTCATATTAGCATGTTGTTGGGTATCTAGTGTCGAGTACTTGTTCCTCAACCAGTGCCACCAGGGTTAGAGTTAGGGTTATCACTGGTGGGTATTACCAAGGCCGCCGTCGAGTATTTATTGCTTTCTTTCCAAGAAGTACATTGTCACTCTCCCTACGAGTACGTTATTGGTTTTCCGCTTCTTTTTCCGTCATCGCAAGTTTGAAGGTCCATAGGCTATCTGAGGTCTCTACCGCGGCTATGTACGTACGGTTCGAATCCAGGTGCGTGCCTCTTCTTTCTCGGTCCTTGGGATGTATGGCGAGATGTATGGCGAGATGGATCCCGGGAACTTCTCGTTATTGTTTTTCAAACTTTTTTTTTTTTTTTGTATATGCGATGCGATGGATGTGAGAATGTTGTCTGTCTTTGTTACGGGTGGTGGATTTGGGAATATGAGAGAGGTGTAGGTGTTAGGGATTTCACATGCTAAAGTTTTTGGTTTTGCAAAATTAGATAGGCTACTGTATATAGAGTAGACAGGATTCTGTTCGGGGAGGGATAGAGAGGTAAATAAGAATAAATATTAAGACTAGCTATATAGTTAGCTTTCAAAGCTATTATAATTCTAATAAGTTATATAGGATTTAGACTATCCCAAATTACTATAAGTACTATGCTATTGAGTTGCGTAGACTGATATATCATTGTTGGTGCGTAAAATTAATTATTCGGAGTTCTAGTGGTGTTGTCCGCAGAACACCGCAGAAATCGATTTCAGCGAAAGGTCACGGGGCTTCGTGTAAAGTATAGTAGCTGTTAGCGACTCTCTCGGACATTTTAGAAAATCGACTTTTTATACCTAAATATATTATAATTCAACGTACTCTACTACTACCTTTTATACTTAATTATACTTCGAAGTTAAGAGAATTATATATTAAAGCTATTTAGGTATACTAAAAGTATATATATTTAATAAATTATAGTATTATTAGCGCTTTAAAACTAGTATTTCTACTCTTCTTAATAATACCTTAGATAACCTAAAATCTACTTATTTAGAAGGACTAGGCTTAAAGTATATTCTACTACTATTATCTCTCTTTATTTCCTCTTTTTCTTCTTTATTAGATTTAATATATTACTCTTAGTTATTCTATAAAGGCTAGTTAGTATCTATATATACTATAACGTCTTATTTATACTCTCTACTATAATACCTAGGTCTATTACTTATCTCTTCTTTTACCTTAAGTATAAGAGCTTTTATAGTATTAATAAGATTCTTCTCTCTTACTAGTATAATTAATTCCTTTATTTAATAGATATACCTCTTAGTATATAATTCTATATAAAGATATAAGTAAAATCAAGTATATAGTATATTAAGCCTTAATTATATCTTATTAAAAAGGTTAAAGTCTTTATTACTAGCTTTAAGCTAACCTATTTTAATCTAGTTATATACTATATAAGTATTATTATTAAGATATATAATATTATTATAAAAAGAGACCTCTTTCTAGAGATTCTTCTATATCTCTAAATTAGCCTTGTACTTATAGTTTCTAGTATTATTATCTTAATAATTATATATCTTATTTAGCTTCTTTTATAACACTTTCTACTATTACTAATATTACTTTTAAATAGAGTATATATTATAAGTTTTAATAAACTTGTTAATCTAGTAGTAGATAACGTCTATATAAATATATTATAAAGTAATCTAATTATACTTTAAACTATTAAAAAGACTCTTTTATTTAAGTACTTAAAAGTATTCTATTTATTAAGAAGTTTATTAATTAATTAGAATATACTACTATTACTTAATATACTAGTTTTTAGTAAAAGTACTATATACCTAGGTCTTTAATATTCTTAAATTAGGCTTCTTTTAGTACTATAAAAGAAGATAGTATACTACTATTAAAAGAGTCTTTATATCTTTATCTACTTATACTACTTTTAAGAAGCTATATTTATATATTAATTAAAGATAATACTTTATAACTATAACCTAGATATAGTTAAAAAGGCTAATAAAATATTCTAATATCTTATATAAGTAGATATTAATAAATCTATATATTTAGAAGTTATAGAAGGATAATTTATTATAGTTGTTAATACTTTATACTCGATTTAGTCTCTTAATAATAAACTACTTATAAACTCTCTTAAGAATATTCTTCTTAACCTTAGTAGATATAGATACTATTTACTAATTTAATTAAGTAATCTCTCTTTTACTAATAAAGAAGCTTAGCTTATAATAAAGGTAAATATATATAGTATAATAGCTATATTAGATTACCTAGCTAGATTTAAATTTATTTATAATAGTATTAATAAGAGTAGTATCTTACTTAAGTATAGAAGGTTCTATTTAATAAAGTAGAAGCTTTTAATATATTTAAAGCTTTTAAAGCTATTAATTAAATATTAGTATTAGTATAACTTAAGAGTAAGTAACTACTCGGGATAGCATACGTAGGAACACGTGACCTTCTCGCTTAAGAGCTACTTAAGTAGGCATCGTAGCTAGCTTTACTCGGTATATATAAACGATAATATAACTCTTTTTATATTACTTTTATAACTATAAGTTATACTAATACTAATTAGTAGACGTATAGATTAGATACTTAGTTACTTCGTATATTTCTACTATAGATATACTTATATAAAAGTAAACTCGATATTACTAGTAGACTCCTCTTCTCTAATCGTAATTCCTTCTACTATAATTTTCAATAATACTATAAACACTTCTTAATATAAGAAGTGTCTATTACTACCTCTAATCTCCTATCTCTTTTAAGAGACCTCTTAAACGCCTACTATATATAAAATCGTTAGTATCGATACTTTCCATTTAATAAACTATAAACGCTTCTTAAGATAGGAAGTACTAATTATAAATACTAACCTCTTACTAACTCTCTACTAACTTTTAAGAGACCTTCTACCTCTCTCTAAGAGACCTTCTAACCTCCTACCTCTCTCTAAAGAGATCTCTTAAACGCCTACTAAATATAAGACTAGTAGTATCGTTTTAATAAACTATAAACGCTTCTTAAGACAGGAAGCGCTAATTGTAAATACCGACCTCTTACTAACTTCCTATTATCCTCTAAGATAATTCATACTCTCTAAGACACTTTATTTACCTGAAACCCGATAACGACTTTTCAATAACATCTACTACTTTAAATAACAATAATATAGCGGATATACCGACTCTAATAGAAGAGACGATATATACTACTAAACGAGAAGAGGAATACGCTAAAGAAGAGAACGAAGACCTTCTTCTTTAGAACGAATTTTAAGTAGACTTTAAAAGATAGAATTAAGATAAATTCGCTAAAATCTACTAATCTACTACTACTAAGTTACGACGAATACTTCGTAGAAGAGGTGTATAGGTTGAGATAGATAGATATAAGATACTTATATCTTAAGCACTATATAATACTACTACCGAGGTTTACTAAACTAAGTAGTCGGACGAAGAATTAAAAGATATAGTATTAGAAGGAGCTAGTACTAAAGACTTTAGTTCCTATTATAAATATATATTAGAACACGCTAAAAGATAATAAAAGCTATAGTAATAATATCTATAACCTCTATAATCTCTATAACCTCTATAACCTTTATAATAATAACCTCTAGCTAAAAATATTACTTAAAACACTCGATCTAAGACGAAGGCTAGAGACGAAGCTTTATAAGCCTCTACTATATAATAATCATTCTCTATATAATAATAATAACAACTAACATTTTTAATAACTTTAATTCTACTAACTAAAAGAAGAGATTTTAATAATCTTATATAACCTCTAATCTAACTACTAAGTCTACTAAAAGATAACCGTACCTCTTTCTTTATATTATACTAATTTAATAATAATATTATTACTAATAACTTTAATAATATCTTTAAGTATTTAGAATATAATTAGTAATAGAATAATTCTAGTAGAAGACTACTAGTATAAATAAATATAGTATATTTTAAACTAGAATTAACTTCTTAAAGTTTAAAGAGTTAAAACTACTCTCACGTATTAAGTACTCTTATAAAAGTATATAAGAACAATTAAAAGTATAGTAGAAAAGAAGATAACTTTATAATTAAAGTTATAATATTTAAGAATATATATAAGAGAAGTAGAGTATTACTAGCGATTTACTCTCTTACCTTCTCTACTATATTAAAAGATAACGCTTTAAATTACTTTTATATTATACTTTTTAATAAAAATAATAATTAATCTTTTAAAGTTTTATCTATATCTATATAATAATACTTTAAAAATAAACTTTACAAAAAAGGTTAATTATCTAAGTAGAATAATATTAATTTATAAGAGATAATATAAGTATCTAGAGTATTAATATTAAGCTTTTTTAAGAATATATTATTAAGACTTAATTTACTAAGATTTTCCCTCTTTATAGACTTTTATATTAATAGTTAATTTTCAAATAAGCTAATTTTAGTATATAAAAGAGTCCTAGATTATACTATAGTAATATTAATCTTACTTTAAGATCCTTTGATTTCTAATACTATTACTCTTCTATAAAGTTCGATCCGATTCTATATAAAAGTCTATTTAGAGATAGTTATAAATAAAACTATAATAACTAAAAGATACTTCTATAAAAGTAGATAATATAGTAGTATAAATAAATTTAGTAGTATAGATTAATATAAGAAGAAGAGGATATATTATATATATAGAAAGGACGACTATTTATCTTAGGATTATAGTTAAGAAGAGTAGAACTATTACTTTACTAAATAGACTAATTTAAATTCTAGACATTTTAAAGAGAAGTAAGACAGATATACTAGAAAAGTATATAATATAAATATAGTATACGCTTAGAGTACTTAGAAGAAAGAGATATTAGAGATATTTTAAGCTATTACTTTATTAAAAGAAGATAGTTACTTATTAGATATTAGCTTAGATAATAAAGTTATCTATTATAATATTACTTTTATAGGATTTATTAATAATTTAAATATTAAATAACTTACTATAAGTTTAATAAGTTTAGTATAAAAACACGTTATTAATAGATATATCTTATAAAACCTAAATAATACTTCTAACGTTATATATGAATTTATAGAGAAGGTGTTTATAATAATAGTTAAAAGATATATAAAAGAGAACTTCTTTAGTATAATAATCGATACTAGAGTAGCTTAAAAGTTAAGTATAGGATATAACTAATATCTTATATATATTAGACTTATTAAAAGCGTTTTAATTAATAAAGATATAAAGAGTTAATTTAATATCTAGTTTAGTAAGAGATATACTCTATCTTTAGAATTAATAATAATTGATATACTAATTAGAAAGACTAAATTTTATATAGTATAATCTAATACTCTTTTTATTCTTTATATTAATAATATAGATAACTTAAAAGTTACTTTAAATAATCTTTAAAATATACTTATCTAAGAGAATAAGAAAGGAATAGAGATTAAAAGGTTCTCTATTATATAACGATTTAAATACTCTTTTCTACTCTAGGATAAAGCTATATATAACTTTATATAGAAGTACTTAATATTTCTTATAAATATTAATATTTAACGACTTTATAAGCGATTTAGCTACCTATTAGTACTAAGATTATAATATATACTAGAAAGAGCTAGGTATTATATTAACTAAAGTATTCTTTAATATCTTACTAAATTTTATAAATACTATTAAAAGTATAGAAGCTTACTTAGTTAATTTAAGTTTATCTTTTATAATAATCTTAAATTTAATTATAGTATTTTAATTAATACTTTCTTTCTTAATAAGTAGGCGGTCTTATACTATATAGATAAAGTAATAAGGTATTAAGTAGGTAACCTTTTACTAGATATAAAAGTAATAACTATATAAGAGGTCTTCTAAAAATATTAGATTAATATATATCTTAGACCTTCTAATTATATTATTATAAATACTAAGATAAACTTTATTAGAAAGGACTTTGTATACTTTGTTACTAAAATAAGTACTATAGTAAAAACTATACTAGTTAAGGTATATAATTCAATTAGTATAGTAGAACGTTATTATAGACTAATTTAATAGGTATATAATATTATATATAAATAAGAGCTATATCTCTTATAAAGTTTAGTACTTTAAATAGCTTTTAAAGTAATTAATAATATAATAGGCTTAAATTAACTAGTCTCTACTCTATTAGTATATAGAGCATATACTTAAATAACTATAACTAACGTACTTTTATAACTAATTTCTATAAGATCTAAGATTTATAAAAAGGCTACGTAAGAGGTATAAAAGTAGATTATATCCTATTAAGTTAAAAAAGCTTTTAATATATAAAATAGACTAATTAACTAAGTTAAGGACTTACTCTTAAATTTAGACGTTTTAGTATAAAGAGAGTATATAAAGTCTTAAATAGAACCTTTTATTCTTTAAAGAATCGAGAATAAGGACTATATTATAGTACTACTAAGTAGCTCTATAAAGTTTTAATCTATAGTTATAAAGCTATACTTTATTAAAACTTCTAAAACTTCTAGAATAGCACTAATAACTAAAGAAGTTTCTAATATAGCACTGTCTAAAATAATACTATAATCTTATAAAAAAGGAGGAACTTTTAAGTAATAGAGTAGATAAGAAGTAGAGTAGAGTAACTAAGATTCACCTTCTTCTCAATATTAACTTTATTAGTTATAAATCTATTAAAATACTAATATTCTAGAATTCTTACTAGAACTACTCTAGAAGCATAGACGTAGATAGCTCTAAAAGTATCTAAGGCCTCTAAGTAATATTAAAGTATTATTCTAATAGTTAGACACTTTTATTAATAATATTAACTATATTACTCTTAAAAACGTTAAAACTTTTCTTACTAATTTAAGTAAACCTTATAATATTAAAGTCTTTATAGCTAATAATAGTATAATATATATTAAATTATAATAAAAAGAGATTAATAGATTAACTAATTAAAGTGTTTTTGAGATTATTACTTAGAAGGAGTTATCTCTTAATACTAGAATATTTAGATTATACTTTATAGATAATATTAAATTCAAGAGTATAGTACTTACTTTTACGAAGTTAAGATTAGTTATCTAAGCTTATAATAATATTAAAAAGTCTCTAGTACTTACCTAAGCGCTTATTATTTAAAAAGTTAGCTAGAGAATAATCCTTATACTTATTATAATACTTCTAGGCTTATAAGTATTTATTTAAGATATTACATAAGTATATACTTAATTATTAACTAACTTAAATTAAAAATTCTTTATATATCTTCTTAAAAGTTATTCTTAATAGAAAGATATATTCTTTAAAGTAATTAGACTATTATATAGTATTCTAGAAGCTAGTAATTATTAGTTTATAATATACTATAAATACTATATTTTAAAGCTTATAATAGAATAGTTAATATTTAACCTCTATCTTTTATATACCAAGTTATACTAATATAATAAATAAGTAAAGTTAGATACCTCTTTTAGTATAGTAGGCTTTTAAACTAATAATACTCTTATACTTATTAATAATACCTTTACTAATAAAGAGAAGGTTATTATTAATAAAGCTGGATTTATATCTAAGAAGAGAGAAGAGCTTACTATTAACTATCTAATTAAATTTAATAGAGAACTAATTACTAAGTATTAAGATAGCTCTATATCTCTTACTTAAGATTATATAAAATACTTAGATTTAGTATAAAAAGCTCTAACTAAGATATCTAATATAAAAGAGATATTATATATAGTAGATATTAAAGATTAATATATTATATAATATACTAGAGATATATACTTAGCTATAGTATCTTAACTTAAGACCGCTTTCAACTTATTATATACTATCTAAACTATCGATTCTTAAGATAATAATATTTCACTTCTTAATAAGCGAATTTAATAGTAAATCAAGAATGTCGTAAGAGAGCTTAAATTTATTAAATTAGATAAAACTTTCTTCAAGTTATATACTTTTATTAATAAATCATTTACTAATAATAAGAACTTATTATTATAAATCAGTTACGTTATTACTCTTATAAATAAGAATAATAATACTAATATCTTATATTAGTCTTCTACTAAGTATAAGAGAGTTATCTATAGTATTTTAGTATTAGAATTATATATAATAAGCTCTAGATTTAACGTCGTAGCTTTAATAAAATCAACTTTCAAAAGCATTTTAGGATTTAAGATACCACTTATAGTATATACTAATTCAAAGTCTATTTATAAATATATAGCTAAATTAGATATAACTAAAGAAAAGCAACTAATAATTAATATTATATATTTATAAGAAGTATATAAATTAAAAGAGATTAATAAAATTAAATAGATTAATAGTAAAAGTAATTCTACAGATACTATAACTAAGAAGAGTTACTATAATACTCTATAAAAGTTGATTAATACTAATAAGCTAGACATTAATCTTATAGAGTAGGTAGAACGAAATAAGAGATAATAGAGGACTAAAATAGAGCCTTCTTATTAGTCGAAGATAGAGATAGAGAGCTCTGATTAGTTAGATCAGATATGTGTTTTTTAATAATTTTAAGTAACTTCGACCTTTTTAGAGAGATACTAGTATCGGTATAACTTAAGAGTAAGTAACTGCTCGGGATAGTATACGTGGGAACACGTAACCTTCTCGCTTAAGAGCTACTTAAGTAGGCATCGTAGCTAGCTTTACTTAGTATATACGAACGATAATATAACTCTTTTTATATCGCTTTTATAACTATAAGTTATACTAATAATTAGTATACCTTTAAATTAATTAAGTATATATAGGATTTTCTTATAAGTAAAGTCCTTATACTATAACTTCGTAGCTAATTAAATAGCTTCTAGATTATTAATAATATTAGAAATTTTTATAAGAAAGTTCTAGGTCTTAAACTTATACTAAAAGATCTTTTTACTATTAAATATTAGTATATATTTACTTTATAATAATAAAGTAAGTTTAACTTACTTTATAATTAACTCTTTAGTAGCTATCCTTTCTATTATATATATAAGAGGCTTTTCTTTTATTATATATAAATTATATAACTCCTCTCTAACTACTACTTACTTTACTAAGCTAATTAATATAACTAAGAGCTATTTAAAAGAACTAAGAACTATTTAAAAGAACTAGGTAGAAATATAAGAGAACTAAGAGAGAAATATAAGAGAAATATAATTTAGATATAAAGTTAATCGATTTAAGTAGATATATAATTATTTTTAAAATTATAGTAGAATAGGGTTTTAGTTATATTAGAGTTATATAACACGATTCTTAGAAAGTAGAAGAAACTTATTAATAACCTTACTTATTATAAAGCTACTTTAAAGTATTATAATAACGTCTAATTAAATACTTTTTATAAAAGAAAGTGTTTATTTATATCTAAATAGCTTCTATTTTTAATTTAAAATAAAAGAAATAAAAGATAGATAAAATATTAATATTACTATCTCTTCAGTTATTCTTATACTCTACGTGATTTAGTAGAACGCGGTTCTAATCTTATATTTCCAGCTCTAACGCGACCGAATATTTAAATCATTATCTTATTCTTTAAACCCTACTAAAGTATATAATAATATAGAAATTGAATAATAATTTACTTATAATCTTATATTTAAAAACCTCTACTAAAAAAGTCCTTAAAAAGAAGGCCTCTTAAGTACGCCCCGTAGACGTGTTTCTTACTTTAATTTAGATTTTAATATCTTAGCACTCTTAAACTAGTTTAGTAGCATCGTAGTTCGAAGCTACCTAGATTTTAGTCTAAAACTATCTTAAATAAGAGTAGTTTTAAACCAGACTGCTGAACGCGTCTATACGTAGGATATAAGAATAACTAAAGAGATACTAAAAGAAGAAAACTCTATTTTAAATAAATTCTAACTAAAATTAAAACTTAATACTAGTATATAAAAGACTTAAATTACTTAAGAGTATAAGTAACCTCTTTTCTAAACTTTTATAATTAACTTCTAGCTTACTCTTTACTATCTCGTCTTTTACTATCTTATCTTTTACTATTAGTAATACCTCTTTTAAAGCTTTAAATTTAACTAGCTTATCCTCTTTTACTAAAGACTCTAATTTAATCTTCTTAATAGACGATTTAGCTTTAGAATTTAATAAGTTTAAACCTAAAAATAAAGATAATAATTAAGCTAACCTTTTACTAGTAAATACCTTATAAATTACTAGTAATAGTAATAACGCTTTCTTACTCTTTTTTAGCTTTAGTTTCTCTTTCTTAATAAATAATAACTCCTCTTTATAAATTACTAGAAAGAATATATATATTACTTATTTAAGCTTATATATACTCTTAAGATTAACTACTATTATACTATTCTCTATATCTACTTCTTTAAAGACGTAGATTATTATAGACTAAGTACTACTTATTAAGATCTCGAATTTAGCCTTTCTACTATTAAACTCCTTTTATAATACCTTCTAATATACTTTATTATACTTAGTATATATATCTAATAACTTAATAAGTTTTTATAAAAACTTATTAACCTAGTCTCTAGTACTAATTAGTATCTTTTTCTTAAATTAATAGGTTACTATAATACCTATAAAAGTAGCCTTTTTTAGAAGACGCTTATATAACTATATATAAATAGTTTAGTAAAAGGTAGTCTTCTTTTAATAGTAAAGATTAAGACTAAAGTTATCTCTTCTTTTAAGTTAATTCTTTATAGTTTTATTCTTCTTTCTAGCTTTATTTCTTAGCTTAATAGCCTTCTTAGTATAATCTCTAAACTTTAATAAATTAGTAGTAAAGGAGTTATTACTATTATAATCGTACTAGTACTTATTATTAGAGAAGAAGAATAATTTAATTACTTTCTTACTTTTAGAGATACTCTTAAATTTTATAGTAGGTTCCTTTTAAATTTAAGGCTTTTAGAGCTTAGCTTAAAGTATAGTAGTATTTTAGTTATAGCTATATTTACTATAAAAGACACTACTAATAAGCTTTTTATAGATAAAGTAAAAGGATATAATAGCGATAGTATATAGAAGAGGTATATAGAAGAGAATTACAAATCTACAAGTATATAAAAGTAGTAGTAGAAGGATAATAGTAAGATCTAGAGTATAAGGTATATAAGAGTAGAGACTTTAAATTATATCTTTTTAATAACTATAACTCTTATAATAATTAAGTATATATAATTTTAGTATAATTAAATAACCTTAATATATAATTCTCTTAATTTTAAAGTATAATTAAGTATAAAAGGTAGTAGTAGAGTACTTTAAATTATTATATATTTAGGTACTAATACGCTAAAAAGTCGATTTTCCAAAATGTTCAAGAGGGTCGCTAACAGCCACCATAGCAAAGAGCTCCGAGGTGCGTCATCGAGTCCTGATAAGCTCCATCACCCGTCCACCAGGCAGTCGCCGAGACATGAATCCGAAACTGAGAGACTATCATGCCACCAAAACGAAAAGGACGTCCATCGAAGACGCCTGGAGGATTGAACGATGATACGAACACAGGCGAATCTTCAACGTCAATGACACGAAAGAGGGCTTCGACTGGCAGAAGGGGAAATGCAGTTGCATCCGCGCGAAATGCGGTGCCAGATGTCTATCGAGCAATGCTGGAGGAGTCGGTCACAGAGCAGTCAAATATACCTGAAAGGCCACTGAAAAGACGAAGGACTGGTTCTCGTATGGCCACCGGATCTGCAGTCCCTTCGCGAAACCACACAAAAAAGACTATAGACGAGGAGGACGAGCTCGAATTTGAGGACGTTTTGGGTCCGGAGGCAATTGATGGCGGTTCCGATGGCGAGGGCACAACAAAAAGGCAGACACAGACAGCGTATAGAGACTCGGATGAAGAGTCGGATAATGAAAGCGTTGGCTGGGATAGCTTCGAATTCGGAGCCCTTCCTCAAGACGAAGAGCCGACAGGTGATCTTGAATTGACCCTCAAGATAAATGAGACCACGCCTACACGAGCGAAAGCCAACGCCCGCAGACGGCCGTCCACCAAGGCGGACAAGGTTGCACGACTGGAAACTCATCGGATGCATGTTTTATGTCTGTTGTCGCATGTTGATCGAAGAAACAATTGGTGTAATGATTTAGATGTACAAAGATCGCTCAAATCACTGTTGGATAAAAAGGTCCTGGCCGACCTGAGACCAAAATCTGATCTCTCACAGTTCGGAAAAACAGAATTTCTCAAAAGAGGTCTAGAAAAGGTTGGTAGAATGTGGAGGTCTAAATTCAGTATTACAGCGAGGGGGCTGCGTAGAGCTCTATGGGCCGATGATCAGGACGACCTTGAAAACGCAAGTACTGACCTTTCCGAAAGGGGGGGGAATGTTTTCTCGTTAGTTATCTAACACCACACAGTATAAGCTGCCCGACGATTCTGAACTTATCTTCGATAAGTCTGACTTCAAAGCCGCTGCAAATAGTTTAAAAGGATCACGAGATCTTGGTGCGCAACTTTATTGTGCTCTTTTACGTAGCGCAGGTTTAGATGTTCGCCTAGTCTTCTCTCTTCAACCATTATCTTTTGCCTCTGGGGGACCCCCAATGCCTAAGAGCTATGTAGCAGCATCGAAACGGGGCAGTCCAGCTACCAGTGATGACGAGGTCAAAACTTCCAGTGTTCCTGCTAAGCCACCGGGTTTCGGTGAGGCCCTCCCTCATGTCTCTGGCATGTTTTCCTCTCCAAGGCGGCGTTTTGGACATCCCAATGCGGCAGATTACGATATACCTGAAATGAGTGCTCCTCCGCGACCATTTCGACCGCCCCAAAAACCAAAACCGAAAACTATAACGGAATCGCCCTACCCAGTATTTTGGGTCGAGGTTCTTGATGAAGCTCACCAGAAATGGCTTCCTGTTGATCCACTTGTCACGGATACAATTGCAAAGCCTCGGGCCTTCGAACCACCAATGGCTGATCGTGAAAACAACATGTCTTATGTTGTCGCTTTTGACGATGGAGGCAGTGCCCGGGATGTCACCAAAAGATATACCAAAGCGTTCAATGCAAAGACTAGGAAAACTCGAATTGAAGCTACCCAAGGCGGGGAGAAATGGTGGAGGAAAACCATGAGAATTTATTCTCGGGATATTAAGAGTGACCTGGATCAAATAGAAGACATCGAATTGGCGGCAAATGAGGCCAAGGAACCGATGCCGAAAAACATTGCGGACTTTAAAGATCATCCGGTTTATGCCTTGGAAAGGCATCTGAAAAGGAATGAACTTCTCGTAGCTACAAGAGAGGTTGGAAAAGTGGCTGCTGGCCGCGGTTCTAGTTTGCCCGGGGGGAAGAAACTCGAAAGTGTTTATAGGAGACGAGACGTTAAGATTGCCCGGAGTGCAGATGCATGGTACCGACTCGGTAGAGACATTAAAATGGGGGAGCAACCAGTCAAGACTGTGCCTGCAAAGCGAAAACCAGATGACGATCCTTTCGAAAATGGGCTCGATGAGAGACCTGGCACGAATCTCTATACGCAGGATCAAACGGAGATATATGAAGCTCCTCCTGTTGTTAACGGCCAGATACCTAAGAACACATTCGGAAACATCGACATCTATGTTCCGAGCATGGTTCCCAAGGGCGGTGTTCATTTACGTCGTAAGTCTTCCACATCTCGGAAGCCAAGGCTTGCTAACAGTGGTAGATGATGATGCTCTACGGGCCGCTCGTCTTTTAGGAATCGATTATGCACCAGCACTAGCAGGCTTCGATTTCAAGGGTAGATATGGAACCGCAGTCTTCAAAGGAGTCGTGGTTGCCGTTGAATTCCGAGAGGCTATGGAGGCTGTGATTGAGGGCTTCAGAGACGAACGAGACCGTGAACGAGAATATAAACGTGAAATGGCGGTACTCAACATGTGGAAGAGATTCGTCGTTGGTCTACGCATCAAAGAGCGTGTTGATGCGTATGCTGTTGAGGGTGAAGAGGATGACGTTCGGCGGTGGAAGGCAGACGTTGATGAGGAAATGGACGATTCTAACGATGAGTACGTGGATGACGAAGATGGGGGAGGGGGTTTCTTTCCAGAATGAGCCTTTTGTTGTTTGGCGTATTGTGATACCCTTTACGCCCAATTCTATATACGTCAAACCTTTAAGCTCGCTACTTGGACTCGGGTGGTCTTGAGAAGCTTTCAGCCGCCCATCGAGACTGCAGAAAGTAGTAGTCGAATTTGGCGGCATCCTTAAAAGTTTTCGGCTTGGTACATGTATGTTTCCGTGATCCATTAGTTTTTCGAGAGTCGCATTATACTTGGCGAGTGCCGGGATTATCTTTCGAGGTACCTAAAAACGCACTCATTTCATCCGTTCATACTTCCTGTTAGCAATGTAACTTTTACGAGATCTGTCAGCGACCCGGCTGGATTGTCAGCATGCATGCTGGACAACGCTGGCCTAGAAGCTTGCTTCTTATGAGAGCAAGTCTGAAGAAATAAGTCCTCGCTTCCAAATATTTATTGGGATGATATGGGTGCTTCTTGAGCTTGGTCATTTGGATTTAGCAACCACTCGCATTCTCTCTCAAGTGTACTTATGTCTATTTTGTAACCCCCGTTTAATGCTGTTATTCTCCTCCTGTTCTTGCATCATGCTCCTGTTAGGGCTCGGAGCGTAGAAACAAGGATGGAATAGGCAGGTTCATTGTCGATCAGGCTGAACTCTAGTAATGGCAAGAGCTATTTCCGAGGACTTGATTGTCTAGGGAGACTCAATGTTGCTCATTGTGCATGATGTCTCCTTTCCAAGCCTGATTTCAGGGCTAGATACAACCGTCAGATCTTAGTGACGAAGTGTAAAGTATGCCCTGACGTATTCCGGATACATTAGTGTGTTTTAGGATGTCCGTCGATGTTGTACTAAAAGTTGAATTCCGAGCGAGTTTAACGAATATTTAGGGTGATATTCTCAGCCCTAGAGACAGGTCTAGTCGGTACTGTTAGGCCATGTCACTAGTGGGGCGTGGACTCCGTATCGCTGGGTTAGGAAGTTTGTCCTGATTCGGGGCTCATTTAGGTTTAATCTTCAGGTTTAAGGCAGGAGGGAAAGTTGGAAGTATGGGAACGCTGACGCCACTCGGTCAGTTCGTGATATTGTGCCGCGTAGAGTTGTGATGTTTCTCTTTCGCGGAGGATAAAGCTGAAAGGGCTCAAGCCTTTTACGCCTCGCCGTTATATATGTCTCTCGGGCTTTCGATTTTGCCACTCTTGCTCGGAGAACGAGTCTCGATTCTCCTAACCAATTCGCATATAGCTGGCATTGCCCTGATCATTCTCGCACATTCAATGTCAATTCTCCTAACTCGTACGGAGATTCTCCAATGTTGTTGTCGCCATGAGTTCAAATTCAACCAAAAGCAGCATTCTGCCTTATACCAAAGGCCTCACGGGTGTCAACTTATGGCTCAACGAAATAACCAGGTATATTGACTCCCTGAAAGCTCCTCAAAGCCTTTTTCTGATTCTCTCTGATGCGCTGAAGCATTGTCCTTTACTCGTCTTTATGTTTGATAGCAATCTTGGTGCTTTTGTTTCGAGCAGTGGGAAAAGGGCAGGCACATCTCCGGCTTCTCTCGACTATCGCTCTTACCAACGATCAGCAAAAGTACTGGACGTTTCCTACTGGCAAAATCTGGCCAAAACTAAAACGGCACGTCCTCACAGCTCCCCTCATTCGCAAGAGACACAACAAGGAATTCCAAATTTCAGCAGCGACGAGCATTGGCACGTTACCGTCAAGACTCCATACTTTGTTTCTTACCTTTTATATTACCACCAACATCCTCTACTGCTGTTTACTAGACTATAAAAATCAACCCAAGGCAGCATTGCTTGCTGAAGCTCGAGGTATGTCAATTTCTCGGTCCAGCCATTTGGAGAGGTTCTTCGGCTCTTCCCAAATATTTGCCATTATTTGCGAAGGATTAGAACACCTATTCCCCTAAGCCTTCACTAATATTATATTTATCTACCCAAATTCTCTCGCATATTTTCCTTAAAAAAAAATTAAGCTGAATCCTGGTAAATAGGACGTACTGGCCACCTCGCTGTTATGAATATGGCATCCCTATTCATATTCTCTGCTAGAAATAACCCATTAATACCCCTTCTTGGAGTTCCATTCGACACTTTCAACCTATTCCATCGTTGGGTTGGTCGAATTGTGGTTGTTGAGTCGCTTGCTCACACTTTTATCTGGGGCGTCAACAACTACGACGTGTGGGGTTTAAAGGGGCTTGCTTCCCATATTCGCGCCGATTCCTTTTTGGTATATGGTGTGGTAGCTACGGGTTCCATGGTTGCGATATTGTTCCAATCCATCTCGGTTGTTCGACATGCATTCTACGAGTCCTTTCTTCACTTGCACCAATTATTGGTTGTCATTATCCTTTCGGGCATTTTGTTGCATTGTGAAAAGGAAATGTTACCCCAGAAGCCTTTTGTTTATGTTCTCATCTCGCTCTGGGGACTGGAACGCTTTACGCGTCTCATTCGGATTTTCTATCGGCGTGGGACTACTGTTCAAGTCGTGGCCCTTGAGGGTGGAGCCTGTCGTCTAACATTTGATGTTGTGGGTATTCTCCGAGTTCTCTTTTCCCGCTTTCAGGTTATTTCAGGAGGACTGAAACAGTATTCCTCCTGGGACAACTCTGTTTCCTCCTCGATACCCTGCTTCTCCTCAGCTATACTTTTAGCAACGGCAAACTGACTCCGAGATCATCTGTAGCATGGTACTTGGACAAAGTCCCCGGGATGCCACATCTACGCCTACATCCCAAGCGTGTCACTCTGGATGTCCCATCCGTTCAGTGTAGCTTGGGTTGAGGGTGAACAACACAGCGGCAGCCCGACCCTTGAGAGCTCTGAATTCAGCGATACAGAAGCCGACTTCAAGACCGTGGCAAAAAGCCAAAGAACTGCTGTGTCATGCATTATTGCCAAAAGAACCGGCATGACAGCCGCGCTTTACCAGAAAGCGAGTAAAGCGCCAACCGGTATCATTAACATACGTGCTTTTCTAGAAGGTCCTTATGGGGGACTCGAAAATATGAGGTCCTATGGAACGGTGGTTCTTTTCGCTGGTGGCGTAGGTATAACGCATCAGCTCAGTCACGTTCGGGATCTTGTGAACGGATTTGCTGACGGCACTTGTCCTACGAGGAAAGTCGTATTGGTGTGGTCGGTTCGGTCGGCTGAGCAATTGCAATGGATCAGGCCATGGATGGATGAGTTATTGTCGATGCCGAAGAGAGGCTGCGAACTTATTGTGCTGCGGTATGTCACAAGGGCGCCTCCTGATTCGGACGGTTCAGAAAAGGCAGAAGAAGTGTCGGCGTGGGTAAAAGATGTTATCTGTCAGCGACCCTTCTGCTTTGGGCGACCAAACATTGTCGAAATCCTGAACAAGCAGTTCAACGACCGAGTCGGTGCTATGAGTGTTGGTGTCTGTGGGCCAGGAGCTCTCACTGACGATGTGCGAGCTGCAACTCGGAGATTCATGGAGGTGGGCAACGTGGATTTTTGGGAAGAGGCTTTTACGTGGTGATATTTGAGTTGTTACCAGTGCGCATCTTGTAACGGTATCGCGTGGTAGACAAGCATTACTTTGATTTTTAATGGCAGGAGCGACGGCGTTCAAGTAGAAAGGTTGGGATTTATGTTCACATCGGGATGCGAGAAGCGGATCGCAGGCATGGAAACCTTAATTGGTAAGAGGTGAGGTCTGGACCTTCATGGATCAATGAATGTTTACAAGCAATTTAGAAGTCAAGTTTTCGAGATTGTGATTCTACAAATGGTTACGATAATTACGAGTATTCCAGCCTGCTACAGAATTTGGAACTTTGAAGTGTTGCCCTCGAGGTCTCAACTAACACCTTCAAAGAAACCATACTTAGCCGAGAATCAGCTCGCAGCAGACAGAACTACCTTGTTCCAAACTCTAGGAGATTATTCAGTTATTGTGCTGGAAATTTGGAACAATTTAGAATTAACCTAACTACTTGGAACAATCAATTTCGATTTTCCCAACTATCTGAGGTAATACTTTGGTTTGTCCTACTGTTGTACAGTACAGTAACTACTGTCACTTTTCTGACAACCGCGTGACCAATTAGGAATAGCCTGCCTACGGTTCTGGATAATAGTGGCCTGCATATAATTCAGTGGCGTGGAATCAGCTTGTTTGGTCGAGTGGAACCCCAAACAATTGAGGCGACCTTATCTGTATGCGAGCTGGCATTTTGTCGTCAAGGAAGGCAACGATATCATCCACGCCTCTTGGCTCATTAATCCAATGCCCCCCGTCTTCATACTCGTTCCATTTCCCCTCAAGCCCAAGATCCCCGAGTGTCTTGCACAGGTCCTGTCCATTTGTGATAGGAACAATTGGATCATCTTTTGAATGCGAGAGAAAGATGGGTGTTTCCAATACCGAGATGCTAGAAAGATCCGAGAGATCCGGTAGGGGTTTGGACTCTTCATCTGGCTTACCCAAGATAGACCTAACATGATCCATCCTATCCTTCTTTTCCCAGTTTCGAGCAATCGTTGCGATGTCGTCGCGGAAAGGAAGCCAGCTACACAACCCAACAAAGCCACCAATTCGTAATTTCCCAGAAAGTAGTGCGAATATAGCAGTCGCACATCCTTGGCTGATCCCACCTAAGATAATATTTTCTGGAGATAACAGTTTTGCCTCGCTTCGAACAATCTCAAGAATCTCGCCGACACTTTCTCTCAACCCCGCAAGTTGGAGTTCTTTCTTCTCCAGGGGCTCTTCCACCGACCAGAGATCAAACCATTGTGACATTTCCGTGTTAAATCGTGCTGAATTTCGTAGTTTTGAGGTTGGGAAAATCCATTTTACCATGGGGTATATTTCTGGAAGCGTGCGGCCATCTGAGGCTTGACTCTCGAAAAATTCCGGAGCGAACTCGGTAGCGGTGCTGTCGCGGCCATGGAGGAAGATGATTGTGTGTGTATGGGTTGCCGATGGAGGCAGGACGATCTGTGGAGAGGTTTCCATGGTGATTTTTATAAATTAATTGGTGAAAATGGTTGGAATTCGTGCAAAGAATGAACGGTGTTGCCACTTGTTTGTGAAACTTTTATGGTTGGACTGTTAGTGCTATTGACAATATGATGTAACAATCTAGACAAGTCTGTACACTTAAATTTTTACGGTCATGGGAAGGATCGATGGCCATGAGTCACATGGTTTTGTAAAACCACTTTATCTGCAAGACCTCAGTTATAAACCTCCTTTACGTGGTGCACCACAGGAATTGCGAGGATTGTAACTGGGTTCACTCTTTTAGAAGAGTCATCAGGGTCAATCTGAATAGAGTAGATCACGTGACAGAGCCGGTGAATATAAAATTCACCCATTTGAAATATAGACAGACTCGCTTTTTTCTAATACCTTCGTAAAAGAAACCTTTAAATACGCATGGGACGATTGATAACCCCCGGGTGATGAAAAGTCAGAGACCTTGCTTAATTTTTAACTTTATTATTATTTCAGAAGATTTATTGTAATGAAAAGGAAGGATAAGTCTACAAAATTGATAAGTAAAGTACGGTAAGCACCTATTCTTAGCATGATGAGAACGAGAAGGAACCAAGCAGTGGACTAAGTGGTCCGGTATGTGTCTCGCTTATTCGCAAATCTCAGAAACTAAGGCTTCTGATCTTTCACGATGAATTACGTATTAAAAAGGAAATATTTATTTATACTACAAATCAAATGGGTATATTTATTTTTACAAAGTAGCGACCTAACACTATCGATGCCCAACCCCTTCCTTCCCATATATATTAAATTCTTATAGACAACCTCATATCATGAAAGTATACCACATTATATACACAAATTTCCAAGAACATTGACAACTACGTTGCCAACAGTATCACTACTTGAGTGCCAGAGCCATTTCTGATAGCTGATGTGGTATTCTTCAGCCAACAATTACCGCCGTCCTTGTTTATTGCCGACCAATTCGCATTAAAGGCCGCCCCTATACATGGGTTGCCCCCTCCTATGTTGCGATTGTACGAGAAACAAGCTTTGGCGCAGTCACTGACCGAGTAAACCGTCAGTGCGATAATGTCGTTGTTGCCACTGATAACGGGCGGGGTGAAGTCTTGATTGCAAGCGACGT
Source organism: Hymenoscyphus infarciens (assembly GCA_001414345.1). NCBI lineage: Eukaryota > Fungi > Ascomycota > Leotiomycetes > Helotiales > Helotiaceae > Hymenoscyphus > Hymenoscyphus infarciens. The sequence goes on along the minus strand of LLCB01000247.1, from coordinate 31,627 downwards.
TGAAAGTGTTTTGGAATGTACCACCTGTAAACTTCTTCGGCGTAGTGCAATCGCGAGCTATGAAGCTTGGGGAGGGGTCCGCTATGTAAGCCCCTGAGCTACTCGTGGGAGTTGGTGTTACGCTGGTGGAAGCCGGCATGTTGGAAGTAACCGCACTGGTAATGACACTCGTTGGAACGGGGGTCGGGGAAATCGTTGCAGCAACTCTCGAGGCCGAGACGGCGGCTCTGAAGCGTATTAGCATTCGGAAATTTGCAGAGTGGAAATTCCCAACTCACTCTTTCTTCGCATTGTTGACTGCCATGGTACCTCCAACTCCCCCACCAATACCTGCAACTAGTATGACAGTTGCCAATGCGAGGAGCCACAAGAATGCCGCACGTCCTAATCCACATATAGTTCTACCACTTTGCCCTTTCTCTCGATCCTCATATGGTCCGGGAAGCCCGGAGAAATCTGACGGCGCATAACCCGCAGCCATTTTCTGTGGTCTTTGAAGTTGGTTTGCTGAACTTGCCGACTTCGACCGTGAAAAGTCAGATGGATATTGTCCACTCATAAGTGGCTGGGCTGTATTCGAATTGGTGTAGGCAGACGGAGAGCTCCCTCCTGCCGTTGAATGCGATATCGAAGAAGCTGGAGCCAAATGTGAAGAGTAGGCAGGAGAAACATACCCCTCAGCGACTGGATGTAAATTAGGTGTCATGTGTGCTGAGTTCGAGAAGGGGTCCTCTCCGTTTGAAATTCCTTCACTTGCCAAATGCAAAGCATGTCCTTCGGTCGCCGGGTGAAAGTTTGTCGAGGTGTGAGCCATCGCAGCTGTTGAATAACCTTGAAGAAGAGCACCCGGTATATACTTGTCATTACTCGTAGGTTGAGCCCCAACTTCAAGACCGGGCTGCTCAGAATAAGGTGCCATGAGGAAAAATAAAACCAACGAAGGCAACAGTAGTGATGATATTTGAGAAACGAAAAACACACACAAGTCAAAAGATAACGCTTGGAAAATGCATAGCGTTGCATGGCACCTGTGTAATTGCGGATATCTGCGCCGCAATTTGACGGTGCGATTGGGGGCTAGAGGGGCGAGGGGCTGGGCAGAATCCCACGCTTATGAAACCCTGCCGAGTTTATAAATCTCATATTTCAATATGGGTGAGGGATTTGGTTTGACTGAGATGGAAGTTCGGAAGTAAAGAGAAATACAGAGTGATTGACGGAACTGATTTCAGAGAATGAGCTCAAAAATAAAAATACTGGAAAGACGGGTGGGGCGAATGCTCCAAGCAATCACTTGAGTAGAGACAAACACTGAGAACAATTGGGGTTGACAGAATTTTCAAGCAGTCCTACACCGCAACGATTATGCTGATGTGTACTTACTACTCATGCACCTCAGGGTGCCATTCTTCAAGGGGTCGTTGCAGTTCTGAACTTCTGCTGGATTTGAGGTTACCCAAACCACCCAAACCACGTTCAACTTTAAACCAACCACAATCAAGTGTTGACCCCTTTAATTTGCCCCACAGCCCCGAGTGCTTCCAACAAAAACAAGCCTATTTTTGATTGGGCACAGCGCCTAATTTTTGACATCAGAGCAATTCCAAGGATCTTATGGTCTCATGGGGTGCGGCACAGTCGTCTAGGTACAGTAGCCCCCTATGAGATTCCACGGTCCAAGCTAGCCCTAAGAAGTATTGCTCTACCTCAACCAACCATCAGCTCGTACGGAGTACCTGATTTAGACAAGCAAGACAAGCATGGGCAGGATAATGGTCCGACTTCGGGTAGCGAGTATCTCGTGGATCCCAATGAGGTGCAGAAGAGGAGAGATTTCGTTACATGCCAAATTAGGTGTAGCTTCCGCAACCTTAACCCTCGTGCGTCATGCAGAGAAAAGGCTAGGATTGCGAATAAAGTTTTCCAAATCGTGAGTCCCAAGCTTACTCCTTCTTGTCGTGGCACCGTTGCAGTCAGTCGCCTTTGACGCCATGAAGGATCGGTTTGCCAAGAGGGGTATACGACGCGAGCAACAAACTGCCGCCGCTGATAACCAGTCTTTCACTCGTCTGGCAGCATTTAATGGCCAGTTGTTGAAGTTCTGAGGATTTCTCAGTTGAGATCGAGACAGAAGTATTAAGTACTCGAGTGAGGCATCTTCGTCCACCCCGTGCCAGTCAATGGCCACTCCTCTTCCTACTTCTATTCTGGTGCCCTCATTTTGGGGCTGGCAGGTCACACGTCAAGCTACAGCAAGCTGAATCAAGAATTTGATGACTCTTTTTCATGTTTTGAAGTTCTAAGGAATTTTACTATCAATGTGATGAAGTGGTTCTGGTTCCACAGTACAAGCCAGGTCCTTGAAACGTGTTGGGCTTGGTTGCACTTGAATTCCACATTAAGTTCCGTTCCACTATACTATTCCAATGGAAAATAGATAAGTGAGTGGGGAGTCCCATTAATACATAGCCACCACTGTCGTAATTCCACCACTGGAATCCAGCTCTCGAAATCCTTCCGCTCACTGAGCCCCACTCCAACTCAAGCACGGGCTGTCATGGAACTAAGCTAGTAAAGGGGATTTCGTAAGTTTTACGACAAACCAAATTGAGGAATGGGTATGTGTTGGTCGATTAAGCGAGAGCTGAAGACCGACAAGAACTCCTCCAGTAAGGCACGCGACACCAGCACGTCAAACCTAACGCGAGCGAAATTCATTTCCAAAGTTAGAATCCAGCCTGAGCGCTTTCACAGGCTCCCAAATCACCATCTAACCCGTAGGACTCTTACACCCAAAACTAGTAGCAACACTCTTTCCTCCAAACGCACTTTTCAACCCCTCCGCACTACTATAAATCCCTAAACTGGCCGTCGTCAACGCCCCCAAAAAGTAAAAGAAGTTAAATCCATTCAACAACCATCTAGCCTTGAATCCCCTCATCCATCTCACCCATCCCCTGTCCACATAACTGTATGTCCCGGTAGTGGGATCGAAAGCTTCTTGATCTGGTAACATGGCATCTTTTTGGATTTGGAATCCGAATGCTAGCATGGCGGGAAATGTGTATGTGAATTGCAAGATGCAAACTGCGCCGATGAGACCACTGATGTATGAGAATTGCGGGATAGCTGCACAGACTACAAAGGCTATAGCCCAGTAGATCGGTACCAAGGCGCACCAGTATATCTTTCCTCGTTTCGAAGTCAGTGGTGGTGCGTTGAAGATTTCTTGAAAGACTTCAATGTAAGTGACTTTGATGCCGATATTTCCATACAGAACCGCGGTGATGAGTCCAGTGGTGATGTACATGATATTCGTTGCTGTTTGCCAGTTGTACGGAGAGAGGCCTTGTATAACTGGGTTGTAGGTGTATTGTCCTTGGTAGGAGTAAACAAATAAGCCGAAAAAGAGATAAACGACATAAATGAAGATATCGGCCAGCAAGAGACCTTTCCAGAAATCAAATGGATGTCGCATCTCGGAAAGGAAGGCAGGGAAGAGCATGGCTCCTCCATACGAGTAGATTGCTTGGTTCAGACCATTTACTACATGAGAATCAGCTGAATTATTCTTCAAAGTCTCAACAAAAGTAACAAGCCACTTACGCGACCCAGTAAACCCGCTACCACCAGTAGCTTCTCCATCCGGTGGCGTTCCCGCGTATTTATGAATAGGTCCTTCCGAAAATTCGGGACCAAAGGAAGCTTCAACTGCGGTAAAATTCGGCGGTGTATGAGAAACCACACCCATACTAGGTCACCGTTAGTAAAGTCTTCAAGTATTGCTTCCTATTGGAAGAAATAAACCCACCAAATAAACAAAATAAGCAAGTTAATCCAAATAGCAAAGTTGGCGAACCATCCAAACCTTTGTAGGGTCCGAATCTGTCCCAACAACATTCCCGCAACAGTGAAGATTATTAAACAAGCGACAAAACAAATACTCCCCTTCGACACTTGAGAGATGGCTTGGCCATTGGAGAGAATGCAAAGTGATACTGCCATAATTAGTTGAAGAGTTTGAAGCATGTTGGCGATGTGAGCTGCCCATTTCCCATAGATTCGGAAGAAAAGGTCTGCGAAGGTTTTCACGGGATATCGATCCGAGTCGATGTATATGAAGACCTTGTAGATTTGGAATCCAGAACTATCTTCTAGTCAGTGAGTGACGGAATCTGGAAGTATTTCGGAACCATTGAGAGATGTTTGGCGCGAAAATTGGTTAACAAATAAAAAGAAGATTTAGTAGCCAAAGCCCCGAGTATCTAAGAGGCGTGTCCTAAGCGTCAAATGGAAATGTGGCTTCCTTCTCATCGAGAGTGATGGAGATGTACTTACTACATAGCTAGCCCACCAAAAACAGTATAAAGAGCAATGCCCGGTCCATAACCCATCTGAGCAAATGCCCATCTACAACCCAAATCAGTACAATTTTCCCACCCAAAACACAAGGAGTACCCACGGTACACTAAAAGGACCTAGAATATCCGTAGTAATCAAATAAAAGATACTACTCCACCCCGCAGTCCTCACAGCCCGACTAGCGTTCTTCCACTCCTTGTCTGAAACATTTCCTAAATTCCTCTTTTCCCCCTCCTTTACTTCTTCCCCTGTTTCATTTCTAATCACCACCTCCCTATTCCCCTTCGAAAATCTACTCGCAAGTACGGATTTCAACGTCTTGGGCCCAGAAGCGATAACATGTTTCTCATTGTCTGCCTTCTCCTCCGCTCGCGTAATGGTAGCGTAGTAAAAGTATTCTTCGAAGGTAATGCTGGGATCGTGTTTGGTGTTTACTAGCGAGGGAGGGAGGGTGTGATTTGCGGAGATTATAGTTTCGTTTGCAATTCGGGGGTCGTTGCCTTCGATTGAGAGGGCTTCTTTGTTCATTATGAGCGACTTGTTTTGAATCGGATATTAGAGCTTAAGAAAAGGACTTCAAGGAGGATTCAAGGAAAGAAGAGAGAGGATGAATTTGAGAGGGCTCGGGTAATAAGAGAGGGGGTTTGAAGGATGTGTCCTTCCGAGAGATATCAAGATCGATTCGCACGATTTCGGTAGATATACTAACCTACTGCCCCCCGACTATCTGAAGATAAGGCACATATGACGAGTTATCTCAACAGGGTTGCAGGTTATCAACCCTGTAGATACTTATCTAACGGTTCTTTACCGGTGACATGCATTTTGAATGGCTAAGGTTTTTCGAGTCGCATTGGAATCTTAAGATATAATTGGTGGCATCGTAACACAACGTGGGCCATTTTTGGCGGCAGCGTGCATAAACTTTTGATAGCAGGGAGTTGGTGATATCAATATCCACGACTTCCTAAATTTGATAGTAGTTGTGCAGGTCAGCACGTGTCGTTTAAAATTGTAAAATAAAAAAGCCACCTTCTGTTGTGTCGAAATGGTTATTTTCATCACTTCATCATTCCATCAACTCTCGTGGTGCGGGGTAACAGGATTGTTCCTTCCTCAATATGCAGCAGCACTCTCTCTACCTTCCTAATTAGACAACCCTCTCGTGAAATGATAGGATCTCGTTGTTTTGGATGCAACTGTCTGATGAATTAAACTCGTGTTTGAATCCAATGTTATCTTCGGTCGTATCGCTGATGCTTCTTTTTCTTCATACTGTATCATCTTTAGATCAAGAAACATACGTGGTCATTTGACTACCGAAAGTCAAGAAAAGATTGTTGAGAACCCCCGTTGACGGGAGTCGACAAGGGAGAGATTGACTTGTCCTTGACAAGCGATGAGTACATACCGGTACCTATTTACTGTTTCTTCTCGCTTGCTTGAAGCATCACTAGGGGGGAAAGTATATGTTGGAAGTACGAGTTTTCTCCCTTGCTTGTTTTGCTAAAACAGTTATTCAAGAGAGATCTTCAGCAGGTCACAAGTTTGGTCGGAGTCGGGGTGTATTCCCTTCGACAGCGATGTCCACAATTAAGAACAAGCAGAAGAGGAGAATCTTGGGCTTTCACCAAACATCCCCAGCCTCCCAACCTCCCAGAATTTGAATATGCACCTCAATCCAAAAGGGGGAAGAGCGGGGTAGATGTAGATAGCACGTGAGTGGCTACATAATTTTCAGCAGCTTACTTGGTAGCTTACCCAACTGAAAACAGCTTATCTGATGAAAGAACAGCTTACTCAATAAAAGTTAGACAATTAGAGAGTAAGGTTATCAATGGAAATCACGAGATTCCACGTGAAGATATTCTTTCATTTCACATTCCAAGTCAACCTAAAGCCTAACAACACTAACATCCAAAATCCCCTTCTCCCCCCTCAACTCCTCCTCAACCCCCTTCTCAACCTTCCCCTCAACCCCCAAAATCATCAACGCCTCATCCTCTCTCTCCCCGCAATTCCCGCCATCACCATTCCCACCACGATCCCCATTCCCACCACCATTCCCATGTTCCAGAGCCGCCACATTCATAAACCGAATATTAATCCCATGTTTCCCCAAGATATTCCCCACGCCCCCAATCTTGCCGGGGCGATCATAATTATGCAGCACAACCAGCGTCCCCTCCGGCACAAAAGACGCACTAAAGCGATCCAGTCTCGAGATGTAGACGGTTTTCCCGGAGACATATCCAGAGATCACGTCTCCTCCACTCGAACGAAGGGTGACCAAACTCGCGTAAACGAGATCGCCCTCCGAAGCCCGAGAGTGGATTTCGTTAACCACGATCCCCTTTTCCTTCGCAATAAGATTTGCGTTGACTATGTTGACGTCCCTCCCGCCACTCGTTGACACACTCGAAGTTAACCCTTTGATAAGAGCCGCGAATAGGGGGCGGGTATTACCGATACCGGCAAGTTCGCCTTCATAAACTAAATCAAAGCTCCTCCCCCCAATCGCACCCTTCGCGCCTTTCGCACCAAAATGCTGCGTATACAAACTCCCCATCTTCTCAACCAACCTCACAAAAGGCTGTAACTTCCGGTACTCCTCGGGCAGGATAAGCGGTGCATTTACCGCACTTGTTGGAAGTCCACCGCTTAAGATGGAGAGAACTTGAGCACAAACATCCAGCGAGACATTTTCCTGAGCTTCGATGGTAGAAGCGCCGAGATGGGGTGTAGCAACGACCTTTGGATGGCGACAGAGTGCTTCAGCGGGGGAACCGGGGGATGGAGGTTCGGATGTAAACACATCGAGGCCTGCTCCTGCGATTGTTCCGTTTTCGATAGCTTCCAAGAGTGCAGACTCGTTATAGACTCCTCCTCGCGCAACATTGAGGACTTTGGCTGTTTTCTTCATGGTTGCTAATTCCTTCGTGCTGATGAGATCAAGCGTACTCGCAATAAGCGGCGTATGGATCGTCAAAAAATCAACCTTGGGAAGAAGAGCTTCGAGGTCCGAAACCAGAGTAACAGAAGCACTCGCCGCCAAATCAGGACTCGCATAAGGATCCATAGCCAAAACCTTCATCCCCAACCCCACACCCATCCTCGCGACCTTAAACCCTACTTTGCCCAAACCTATAATCCCCAAGGTCTTCCCACCAACCTCCGTACCAACGAGTTTACTCCTCTCCCACCCCCCATTTCGCAATGATCGATCCCCAGCCGGAACATTCCTCGCAACAGCCATAAGAAGCGCAATCGTATGCTCCGCAGCCGCAACGATATTCCCAGACGGACTATTCACAACAATAATGCCATGTGTAGTCGCCGCCTCCACATCAACATTATCAACACCCACCCCCGCTCTAGCGACGACTTTGAGATGTTTAGCAGCTGCTAGGACGGTAGCAGTGACTTTCGTCTCGGAACGTATGATGAGCGCCTCGTATTGAGGAATAATCGAGAGTAAGTCTTCGGCGGAAAGACCTTTTGGTTGGTCGATTTGGAAGTGTGGGGAGAGGAGAGCTAGTCCATCGGGAGAGACTTTCTCGGGAATGAGGATTCGAGGACGAGAGGTGTTGGACTCCTGTTCCTGAGAATCAACTGCCGAGGGTGCCATTGTTTTCTTTGATTTTGGTTAATGGGGGCCTGTCCAAGTCTGTTTGTTTGAAGTATTTGGGTAACTGAAAATAGCCTTCTGGGGAAGTTCACTTTAGTGGTACTTCGAAATGCGGGGTATTGAACGAGGTGAATACGACAAACCCGGTTCGTTGGGATTCCACGGAAGCGGGAATTTGAAGATAATGCAGTGGAACAGATTGAAGAGAAACAAGTATTCAAAGTAAGACAAGATAGAGAAGAAGAAGAATTCATGAGCACAGTAGCAGCGAGGTCGGGTCCATGAAAATGGTGGGGTAAAAAGATTACCCTTGGCCCACCCCCGCGTTTTATGCAGGAGGACTAGGTCATTCAGGGTGCATTCAACTTAGACAATAAAGCGGCAGTAAATAGCTCTCGTTGTTCGAGCTCTCGGAGACAATTCAAAACCGTATTCCAATCGCTTAAAACATTTTAGAATATTAACCCAGATCTTCTGAAACAATCCATTCAGTTGTCCCATAGAATAATAATTGCCGCTTTATCGTTTCTTGTAAGCCCCCGTCAATTCATGGACGCCACCAAACCTACCCCACCATCTAGGAACGAGTATCAAGTCGCCCGGCTGCACCGTCGAGGCAAGGCCACATACATAATGGCTTCGTGTAAGCAAGCAAAGTGTCACCTGAGTTCAGCAAACAAAGGGCTCGGGGAACACGGATAGAAATTAGCGGGATTTTTCTTTATGCTTATTTGACATATGCTTCATGCAACATGGAGGTTTGTTCTAGATTCGATATTTGCTATCCGCCTTAGCAAGGCTGTCGTTCTGAACAACTTCAATCCCTACAGAAGATGCAAGGGTTAGCTTCGACTCTCTAATTAAATATCAGAGGAATGAAGAGGAAATGGGAGGCTCGTTCAGTGCTCTGTGTACAGCCAACCGTAGTTCTCGAGCAATTGTCGAATGGTCAAAAGTATTGTCCGAGGATGTCTTGAAGAATTAGAAACCCCAGTCTGTAATTCTTCCAAACACCCTGGACGAGTTTGCAATTATCCTCGTATACTTTTCGGCGGTGTGTGCAAAGTAACGACTCCCTTACAAGCAGATCTCAAGTGAGCTCCAACGTATTCTTAACATAGTGAGACCTACAATAGTTATCCGGATCAAGAACGAACGCAACATTCTTCATGCGACCATCAGTGAGTCTCTTCTTCCAGTTGACACCCAAATCTTCAAATCGCTGACAAGCAGCATCAAGATCGTCAACAGAAATACCTAATTAAATTAGCGTCATGCTTGTCCGAAGGTAGATATGAACGTACAGATGTGTCCGAAACCCTGAGGCTCGTCGTTGCCATTATGATATTTGAACTCAGCATCCTTCTCCGTTCCGTAGTTGTAAGTCAATTCCAGGATTCCTTCTCTGTCAGAGGTAATTGTATTGCCCTCTGTGTTGGTAGTCGGAGATCCCTTCTTTCCCGGATAACCGAGGAAGTAAAGATTGAAGTTTGCCCCCTTATTCTCACTTGTTCGGAAAAGTTCCATTCCCATAACCTCCTTGTAGAACTTCAAGGACTTTTCGTGGTCCTTGACTCGAATCATAGTGTGATTCTATGAAACGTTAGTCTAGTCTAGTGAAGTATGGTTCAGCTAAAGATACTACTTACCATACGATAAGTTTTGAGGTCAGTCGTAGTAATACCCTCGCTCTTTTCAACAGGTTGTTGCCCAATAACCTCGACCCAATATCCGTCTGGATCTAGAACAAAAGCAATACTTCGCATACGTCCATCCGTCAATTTCTTCTGAAATTTGTAGCCCGCGTCTTCGATTCTTTGACAAGCTGCCTGGATATTGTCCACGCTGATGCATGTATGTCCGAATCCCTTTCCCGGCTCGCTATTTCCGGTTGCCACCTTGTAGTTTGGATCATCCTCTGTACCATAGTTGTGTGTCAATTCAATTAGACCTTCGCGATCGGTAAAGTGGTTGTTGTGGGAGATAGCTCCGGGAGAGTCGTAGCCAAGGAAGTATAAGTCGAACTTCGCCTCGGGGATTTTGATATTCTTGATGACTTTCATACCAAGGTGTTCATAGAACTTGACTATGTCGTATTGTCAGATATACTGCGTTTGTAATTGATCGACTTGTAACTTGCCTGATTCTTTGGGGTCCTTCACTCGGATCCTATAACCACTATTAGCACTGTATTTCGGATGGCAGATGATTTCCGATATCATACATCGAGTGATTGAACTTGTATGTCTTCAGATCCGTAGCCATGGTCGCGTATTTCCTGCTAGCTATCAAGCTCCCTATGTCAGAAAAGCTACCCCTCCTTGAAATGTAGCCGGGTCCTTGGCCAACTTACCTGCACTTGTAACGGGGAGTCGAGGGAAGATTATCTTGTTGATTGTTTGCAGTGTGCGGAAGGATTGCATGAGATTTCCTAGTTGAGTTGTCTCGAGGGCGAATTATTTCGGGGGAGTGGATAGGAGGGAAGGGTAGGTATAGGTAGGTAAAGTACAGCTGTCATAGAATCGGGCGGGGTATATGTTATGGGCCAATGCCAACTGCAACTGCCTCCAACCAACCATGCAAGTCAGTTTTGCAGCTGTGCCTACGACGCTAAAGCTAACTATCTTTTCTGCACCACAAGTATAGGTATAGGTACTAGAATGAAATCAAATAGCCAATTGGGAAAGAACTATACCCAGGTCAATTGAGAAGAAAAGGAGAAAGGATAGCCTAACTTGGGTATTCGGGATTCGGGATTTGGCAAGTTAGTTATGGCAGTGTGATGTGGCGGGCATGGAAAGGCAATAAATAGCAGTGGAACCGATTTTAGCCGTGTACTTGTAGTGACAATGGAGATAGTGAAGCAATTGACTTCAGTTGTTACCTATTTAGGTATTGTATTGTATTATATTGTATTGTATTGTATTGTATTGTATTGTATTGTCCAAATAGCAAGCACTTCACAGCTGGGGTGAAGATGGTTCGGTTGAGGTTGCCTCCAAGCTCAAGCTCAAGCAAGTTCAACCCCGCCACTGCCCAAAATTCTCTCGCCCGAATGCTCCTCCCTCCTTCAACACCAAGGACATTTACATTTCCACGCACCTGCCATCTCAACAACACCATCCCAAAAGCTGCCAGGTGCAGCAAGTGCGATTGACCGCAGCTGGAGTAATTGTCAAGAGTCGAGTCGACAGAGGAACTGGTACGTACACCTCTCACACCTCTCAATCAGCTAAGAAAGATGATTTATTTCCCTTCGAAAATACCGCTATGGCATCTGCCACCATTTTTCTGCTCTATACCAACTCATCGCAGGTCCTTTCTCTACCCACTCTAACACCATGTCCCAGACAATGCTCCTCACCAAACCCCTCACCACATTCCTCTCACAAAACACCTCTCCCCAGCTTCCAACGCTCCTCCTGGTATCACCAGATGGCAAGCTCCTCTCAAGCTCTTCCCCTCTCCCCGCCGCCCTCCTCCGAACCCAATCAACCGTAGCCTCCACACTCTGGAACCTCTATAACCCCTTTCAATCCACCAACAACCTCATATCCTCCGCGCTCCCTCAATCGAAAGATGGCTCCTCCGAAACTACGTCACGCGACAATGATATGAACTCTATAACCATCCAACTCTCCCACGGTATCATGGTTCTACGCTCTCTATCCTGCGGTCTTCTTTTCGTAGCGATCGGTCCTATTACCACGCCTTCTGCGAGCGCTAGTTCACCAAACCATAACCCGCATACGCTACTCACTCCGCATCTTTCATCGACTCCTACCTCTCCTCCTTCCTCACCACCAGCGAATCATGAGGGAAACCACGAAATCGGGGAGAGAGTATCAAGTGGGACACACATCTCAATCGGAAGTCGGGCGCCTTCGATCAGTGGTAGCATTGGAAGTTCCGTCACAGGAGGCAGAACACAAGCTAGTATACTGGGAGTCAAGAGACAGGCGGATGAAGTTGGGAGATGGCTTGAGACACAACTTAAGGGCTTCGTTCTCAGTTCTGCTGAGTTTCGATGAGAGATAGTTGAATGGTGGAAAGAACATTATATTTGCTACAGAACGACATACAACTGGGGGAAACCAGTGTCGATGAGGGCCTATTTTGGAAGGAACCCTCCGGAATTCGGTGAGAGGAATATAGACGGGCCGAGCATCAATGGAGATATGAGAACGGAAATGAAGGAAGATTTGGCTTAGCATTTGGCTTCACACTGCCACGGAAGGATGGCTGAGCAGAGGGTTTCGGGCACACATCTCATGAGATGGAGATGTTCGGGGAGACACATGACAAGGAGCGGGAGGTTGCTACAGGGAGATTTGTATTATATTCGGTAACTGGTCGATGGAGCATGTTCAAGATACCCAACCAGAAAAAAGTCCGATTGACAGTACATGAAACAATAATGCATGGCTTACCACCAGAGGAATTCAGGCATTGTGATATCAACATAGTGATTTACCCCTCGCAATCATGCATGGAGTAAGAATTGTACATTGATGTTGACACTACGGAGTTCGCATTCCACTTCCCTCAATCCTCTTGCCATTTGCTTATTTGTTGACCACAAAATCATGTCATCCCGTCGAGATATCGCCTAGAAAAGTCATTACTTGTTGACCCAAAAGGCCGGGTAACAAAGTTTGAGTACGCAACCAAACGCGTATTCTGCCTTATCAGATGAAGTAAAGTGATCTTTCATCTGATAAGAAGGAAGTGGTGAATTAAGCTTTTCTTAATCAAGGAAGTAATTCGCGAGAGGGTGACGCTATTGGCTATACAAAGGTATCAGTGATGTAACGACGGCGATCGGTTATTCGATGAATATCGCTACTTCCGTTGTTCACTATCATTATTGGGTGGTGTGAATGCGGGTGAAGGAGGGGTGAAGAAGAGGGGTATATATTGAGGTTGATTTTCCTAGTTAGTTGGCCTTTTTTTGGTTTTTTATCAAGTCCTTTGAGTCTTTTGTTTTTTACAATACAATACAAGTTATCTTCATACCACTACCATCATCGCCTACACCACACCACAACCACAACCAAATCAACACCCCTCACCCAACAACAACAATGTCTTCAACCCCCTCCCAAAGCCAACCCCTCCAACCCCAAGGCTCCCACCAAATCCCCCTCTCCATCTTCCAAAAGTTCGAAGCAGTAGATGAATACCTCGTCGACTCACTCATCCCCCAAGACGCCTCGTTGCAAGGAGCTCTGGAGAGAAATGAGAGGGAGGGATTACCTGGTATCGATGTCTCGCCTAACGATGGGAAGTTTTTGTATTTACTGGCGCGGATGAATGGTGTTAAACGAGTACTGGAGGTTGGTACTTTGGGGGGGTATTCTGGGATTGTAAGTTTCTTTTTTATTTATTTTTTATATCGTTTTTTTATATCGTTTTGTCTATCGAAAAAGAGATGATAGTTTTGGAGGTTGGAAATGCTTTTTCTTCTTCTTCTTCTTCTTCTTCTTCTTCTTCTTCTGCTTCTTCTTCTTTTTTTGAAGGGCATGGTGGATCTGGAAAAGGAGAGTTTGAGTTTCCTCTGACCCCCTGAAAAAGGAAGTCTTAGGTTAATAGTCGGGTCTGCTTTAAAGAGGAGTCCCGAACTATTTGCTGGTAAACTTTCTTTCTTCTTCGGGATGTAAATCTCTGCCTCAGACACAGAACAATGTCTTGGATGATTCTGTCTTAGACTCGGACCCTCGCTCTCCCGAGGTCTGACAATTCATTATCATTTCTTCATTTTTATCCACCGGTAGCATGGTCGCTGCTCTTCATCATTCAAGATCCTCCAAAAAGTGAAGAATCTGAACAAGAAAACTAACGTGTACGCACAGTGGCTCCTCAAAGCCCTCCCACCCACCGGGCATCTAACAACCCTCGAACTCTCCCCCTCCAACGCTGCCATCGCCCACCAAAACATCTCCCACGCCGGCTATGCCGACAAGGTAGACATCAAAATCGGTCCCGCCCTGGAAACCCTCTCGTCCATGTCCCAAGCCTCCCCGCCAATTGAGCCCTACGATATGATCTTCATAGACGCCGATAAGGATAATAATCTCGAGTATTTCAAGTATGCTCTCCAATTGGGGAGGGTGGGGACGGTGATTGTGGTTGATAATGTTGTGAGGGGTGGGAAGGTGGTTGATTGGGGGAATGAGGAGGGAAGTGTGGTTGGGGTTAGGAGGTTGATGGGTTGGTTGAGGGAGGGGAAGGAGGGGGCGGAGAGGGTTGAGTGTACGGCTCTTCAGACTGTGGGGGGAAAGGGCTGGGATGGGTTTCTGATGGCGGTCGTTGTGTGTTGAATGGCGATGGTTGGGGTTTAGGTAGTAATGAGGTTGGTGGTTTAGATTGAGAGAAATGAAATGAAATTAAGATGAATTCGTGGCTAGTAGCTAGTGGCTAGTACACGGCAATGGGGGTTTTTGGTTATTCGATAATTGCCTTTGGATAGGGCTAGATTTTTGAGTTAGAGGAATACAAACCCCCTCTCTTTTAATTTCCCGTGAGCCAACATTTCCCAACCTATGAGCCAAATCATGAAAGAGAAAAGACGGAAGAAGCGACCTCGTCGAAGCTATTCTCCCACAGCGCGCAGGCTTATGTTAAGTTGAGATCTAGGCGGCGTTTATCGTGATATATATAAATATTATAAATTCTTTTCTCATACGATAAATATTATTGAAAAGTAACGCCAATTAATAAATAATAGGGTTTTGACGCTAGTATAGACTATACTAGTTAGCTTCAGAGTTTTATATATTCAGGATTTATTAAGTAAAGTGAGTAAAGAGAGTAACTAATTATATAATTAAGTAAAAGTCTAATTAATTAATTTTTTTAAGATACCTGGCTGACTCGTTATACGAGTTAGTTATAGCGACTCTAAAACGTAGTAACTCTAAAGATATAATCTAATTAATTAATTACTTAATAACTAATAGTTAAAAAATAGTAAATTTAGATATAATAAAAGATATACTAGTAAAGAGTTATAGTTATAATAGAATAAGTATTTAAAGCGTAAGTTAAGAAGTAATAAATTTTAAAAGGTCGCTTTATATAGCTCCTTAGTTTATATATAGCTCTTTGGCGCTATTTTATCGCCGACGGTATAGTATCTTAATAAAAATCGCGAAATATATCTCTTAATTACAACCTAAGTAATTATAAAATCATATATAGATTATCTTTAATAATCTAGATATTATAGAGACTTTTATTAAGTTAATACAGTGCTATCTATATATACAAAAATTACTCGATTAGACTTAGTCGTTGATTTATTATATATATAAGAGTATAAGACCCTAGTTTTATAATAGAGAGCGTGCTTTGCTCTCGTAGAGTAGACAGATAGAGGCCCACGCATTTCTATTGTGGTTTTGGAAACTTTCAACCCGCCACGCCACAGACTGTGTGGCAAAGAAAACTTGCGATGTTTAGCATGAATGATGATCGTGAGAAATCGTGGGGTTGGGAGCGCGAGTTGATAGGTCATTTTGTTTTCAGAGGAGGTTGGAGAAGTGAGCTTGAAATCATGACACCTGGTGAAAAAGAGTCAGTGCTGATGATCGGTGCACGGAGGGAAGGCACGGAGGAGGAGGCTGAATTGAGGATATTTTTTTGTGATTAGATTGATGCTCCACTTGATTTTTGTGCCTGTTTTTCTTCCAACAGGTAGTACACGAAGTTTGTGTTTCTGCTTTATGAATGGCATAAGGAATTGTTCAATCTTGAAATGCATAAAGCATTGTCTCGAGATTGAACATCTTTTACTCATCCATGTTTGCACGCGCCACTCGTTCCTCCGTTCCTCTCAAATTCCTCATCCACGGTGGATGAACACCTGGCCCGGCCACACTCCTCTCATCTCTCCACCAGCTAGCCTCCCCGATTTCAATCTCGGCCACGATCCCGTCTGGAAGCGAGTCCAGCATATCCCGGCTAATAACACGTTTATGTATCCCTGTCAACGGTCCGTTAATTTAGAGAGGGTCGTGAGGGTCCAATGTCCATCACACTCCCTTTCGTTCCCCCATGGAAACACCTCCTTGGATGGAACGAAAAAACGTCGGCTTTTGCACTCTGTACACCCTGTACTAAAAGGCAAGCTCTATGAAAAATAATTAAAAAATGTAGACTGTGTCTAAATAGACTTATTAAGTATTGTACTGGTTATTGAGTATTTTAATAGCGTTATTGTGATGTAGTTTCTTCAAGTTGCGCAGAAAGAGCTAGATTTAGAATCCGACGTTTTTTCCTCGCTTCCAAAGCGAGAGCTTCCCAATGGAAACCAACATCAATGCTAGACGACGATCTCCTGCATGCAGTTTAGTGATTTAACTCCCCAATCTAGAGATTAGACGGTGAGCCAATTGCAGAGCTGCTTTCATTTTATTTATGCGGAATGCCGGGTAAACCTCTCGCTTTTCTTCCTGGTCGAGTGGTTTTGGGGGGATTGCGTTGCGCACGATGCTGGGCCTGGTCTGGTCCTGCATGCGCCGGTTGCTGGCCTGGCTGCTGCAGATAATCCATGAGGTGATAATGTCTTATGGTACCGGGGAAAGAGAAGTTGTGCCCCCCTTACATATATGGACTGTGCTGCACATCTGTTTTTTTTGGGTTCTCTGCTTATCACGTTTGTTCGATGATTCGAGAGGTGGAGAGAAAATTTTCTTAGGTACGGACCTATGAAAAGGAATTGGTTGCTGGAAACCGCGAGTGCGGAAGGCGAGAGAGCGACGTGTTTGTGTCGATGAAATGAGACAATTACACGATACTGAGAGGATGGCGATGTCCAATTCCTTTCCCCGGCGGCGTCGTTCTTCTATTCGACTATGGTTTTCCCCAAGGAAGGGAAATGGAGGATGGAATGGGAAAGGAAACGATATCATATCGCCACTGAGAATCGATCAATTGTTAAAACGAAAAATCTCAATTCGAAAAAGAGTGCCGCCTTCGATGCAGAGATATCTCGACGAGGAAATTTTCGAATTCGATTTGAAGGAGGATTACCCAATAGACGCCTTGATTGGTGCTTCATTCGGGGAAAGGAAGCGAACTCGAGTGTCTGAAATAACTTTCAATCCGTTGGTCTTCCTCTGGTCTCGACTGAAATCCGGGCTAGCAGAGCTAATCGTAATAGGAATTCACATACTGAAAGAAGAACTCTTGCGACGGGAGGGGTTCGAGTAACACGAAGACCAACTTGCAATCAATGTCCACACCCGGGCCAGATATGCAATTTCCAACAGTACAACCTCCCAAAACCCACACCTCCAATACCACCCAGAAGATCTTCACTACCAAAAGAATCACGTGTCGTCGAGTGTATTTCAAATCCAAGCACGCCTCTCACTCCCTTCTCTCTTTCAACAGAAGATAGTTACTTCCTCGAATTCATGCTTAAAGGCTCCCTCAGTAAACTCGACTTCTTCTCTAAAACCAAACTGTGGCCGATGGCCATGCATAGATTTCATACCGAACCCGCCATCCGCCATATTCTCCTTGGAACAACCATGATCCATCGACAACGCGCTCATCCTAACGATATCCAATATGGAAACCCGGAACGAAGTGCGACTCGACATTACGGCAAAGCAATTCGCCTCTTAAGTGCTTCCCTCGCCAATGTAACAGAAATTCTGCAGGGAGAAACACGAGAAATCACCATCTTGACGACCTTTCTCCTCGCTGCTTTCGAAATTCTCCGGCGCAACGACGATAGAGCGACGTATTGGATGGAAAATGGGATGAAATTACTCGGTCGCGCACCCAACGCGACACCAACATCGCCAACGCGTAGAATAGAACGCGATGCAAATTCCAAACAGCTGGCCCAAGCCTTCGAAATGATGGATGTAAACCTCAAAATCAAACGCAGGAAGAACAGTAAAAGGAATCAAAGAAGCATAGGACGATGTGGGGCTGGAGGATTGAGTAGGAGGAAACTCGAGAAGAGGAGGAGCTGTATTGGATTATTTCATCCAGATGGTTGATGTTAAAATTTTCGAAACGTAACAAACTGATGCATCACAAAATGTGATGGGTAATGCGAAAAGTGGGATGAGTGCGCGAGCGGAGAAACGAATGTTATATACCAATCTTGTCAGATTATTTCTTTTGTGTCTGTCCTTCTTTTAGGATGCTTACTTGAGTGGGAGTTGGAGTTATATCGGGGAAAGACGTGCAAACGTTTGGGACGGGAATATATCTCTCGTATTCGCCCTGACTGAAAATGAGTTGGAATTGGGTAATCTTCTAGAATTAATGGAAGGAAGTCTAATCGGATGACATGTCAGGGTCTTGTGTTTGTTTTAGTGGTGTTCTGGAAGGTTTCTTGAGCACCTCGGGCATGCTGACACACCCTGCCAAGGGTCGGATCTTACGTGTATATCTAACTATAAGTTTATAAGAACCGGTTTTTATATACTCGATTAATTTATTAATTACCTATATAAAAAAAAGTATAAGGTAATAGATTTATTTATTAATTACTTTATAATAAATTTAAGAGAAATAGAAGTAAATAATTAATTTATTTATTAATTATACTAGTAAAAATAATACTAGGTAATTGATTTATTTATTAATTATGTTACTAGAAATAATAATACTAAGTAATTAATTAATTTATCGATTACCTTACTAGTAATAATACTACTAGGTAATCGATTTATTTATTAATTACTTTATTAGAAATAATAATACTAGATAATTAATTTATTTATTAATTACTTTACTAGTAATAATACTACTAAGTAATTGATTTATTTATCGATTACTTTACTAGAAATAATAATACTAGGTAATTGATTTATTTATTAATTACTTTATTAGAAATAATAATACTAGATAATTGATTTATTTATTAATTACCTTACTAGTAATAATAATACTAGATAATCGATTTATTTATTAATTACCTTAGTAATAATAATACTAGGTAATCGATTTATTTATCAATTACCTTACTAGAAATAATAATACTAAGTAATCGATTTATTTATTAATTACCTTACTAATAATAATACTAAGTAATCGATTTATTTATCGATTACTTTACTATTAATAATACTAGGTAATCGATTAATTTATCGATTACTTTACTAGTAATAATAATACTAGGTAATCGATTTATTTATCGATTACCTTAGTAGTAATAATACTAGGTAATAATACTAGGTAATCGATTTATTTATCGATTATCTTACTAGTAATAATACTACTAGGTAATCGATTTATTTATCGATTACCTTACTAGAAATAATAATACTAGGTAATCGATTTATTTATCGATTACCTTACTAGTAATAATAATACTAGGTAATCGATTTATTTATCGATTATCTTACTAGTAATAATAATACTAGATAATCGATTTATTTATCGATTATCTTACTAATAATAATAATACTAGATAATCGATTTATTTATCGATTACCTTACTAGAAATAATAATACTAAGTAATTGATTTATTTATCGATTACTTTATTAGAAATAATAATACTAGATAATTGATTTATTTATCGATTATCTTATTAGTAATAATAATACTAGATAATCGATTTATTTATTAATTATCTTACTAGTAATAATAATACTAAGTAATCGATTTATTTATCGATTACTTTACTATTAATAATACTAGGTAATCGATTAATTTATCGATTACCTTACTAGTAATAATAATACTAGGTAATCGATTTATTTATCGATTACCTTACTAGTAATAATAATACTAAGTAATCGATTTATTTATCGATTACTTTACTATTAATAATACTAGGTAATCGATTAATTTATTAATTACTTTACTAGTAATAATAATACTAGATAATCGATTTATTTATCGATTATCTTAGTAGTAATAATACTAGGTAATAATACTAGGTAATCGATTTATTTATCGATTATCTTACTAGTAATAATACTACTAGGTAATCGATTTATTTATCGATTATCTTACTAGAAATAATACTAGGTAATCGATTTATTTATCGATTATCTTACTAGTAATAATAATACTAGGTAATCGATTTATTTATTAATTATCTTAGTAGTAATAATACTAGATAATAATACTAAGTAATCGATTTATTTATCGATTACCTTAATAGTAATAATAATACTAAGTAATTGCTTTATTTATTAATTACCTTACTAGGAATAATAATACTAGGTAATTAATTTATTTATTAATTATCTAACTAGTAATACTACTAAGTAATTAATTTATTTATTAATTATCTAACTAGTAATAATCCTAGGTAATCGATTTATTTATCGATTATCTTACTAGAAATAATAATACTAGGTAATTAATTTATTTATTTATTATCTTAATAGTAATAATAATACTAGGTAATCGATTTATTTATTAATTATCTTAGTAATAATATTACTAGGTAATTAATTTATTTATTAATTATCTTACTAGAAATAATACTAGATAATCGATTTATTTATTAATTACCTTACTAGTAATACTACTAGGTAATTGATTTATTTATTAATTACTTTACTAGTAATAATAATACTAGATAATTAATTAATTTATTAATTATCTTACTAGAAATAATACTAGGTAATTAATTTATTTATTAATTATCTTACTAGAAATAATACTAGGTAATCGATTTATTTATTAATTATCTTAGTAATAATAATACTAAGTAATTAATTTATTTATTAATTATCTTACTAGAAATAATATTATTAATACTAGGTAATTGATTTATTTATTAATTACTTTACTAGAAATAATATTATTATTACTAGATAATTAATTTATTTATCAATTACCTTAGTAATAATAATACTAGATAATCGATTTATTTATTAATTACTTTACTAGAAATATTAATACTAGATAATCGATTTATTTATTAATTACTTTATTAGTAATACTACTAGGTAATTAATTTATTTATTAATTATCTTACTAGTAATAATAATACTAAGTAATTAATTAATTTATTAATTACCTTACTAAAAATAATACTAAGTAATCGATTTATTTATTAATTACCTTACTAGTAATAATAATACTAGATAATCGATTTATTTATTAATTATCTTAGAAATAATAATACTAGGTAATCGATTTATTTATCAATTATCTTACTAGTAATAATAATACTAGGTAATCGATTTATTTATTAATTATACTATTAGAAATAATAAGACTAGGTAATCGATTTATTTATTAATTATCTTAGTAATAATAATACTAGGTAATAATACTAGATAATTAATTAATTTATTAATTATCTTACTAGAAATAATAGTACTAGGTAATCGATTTATTTATTAATTACCTTAGTAGTAATAATACTAAGTAATAATACTAGATAATTGATTTATTTATTAATTACCTTACTAGTAATAATAATACTAGATAATCGATTTATTTATTAATTATCTTAGAAATAATAATACTAAGTAATCGATTTATTTATTAATTATCTTATTAGTAATAATAATACTAGGTAATCGATTTATTTATCGATTATACTATTAGAAATAATAAGACTAGGTAATTAATTTATTTATTAATTACCTTAGTAGTAATAATATTAGATAATAATACTAGGTAATTAATTAATTTATTAATTATCTTACTAGAAATAATAGTACTAGATAATTAATTTATTTATTAATTACTTTAGTAGTAATAATACTAGATAATAATACTAAGTAATCGATTTATTTATTGATTATCTTACTAAAAATAATACTAAGTAATTGATTTATTTATTAATTATCTTACTAGTAATAATAATTCTAAATAATTGATTTATTTATTAATTATCTTAGTAGTAATAATACTAGATAATAATACTAAGTAATCGATTTATTTATTAATTACTTTAATAGTAATAATAATACTAAGTAATTACTTTATTTATTAATTATTTTACTAAGAATAATAATACTAGGTAATTAATTTATTTATTAATTATCTAACTAGTAATACTACTAAGTAATTAATTTATTTATTAATTATCTAACTAGTAATAATCCTAGATAATTGATTTATTTATTAATTATCTTACTAGAAATAATAATACTAAGTAATTAATTTATTTATTTATTATCTTAATAGTAATAATAATACTAAGTAATTGATTTATTTATTAATTATCTTAGTAATAATATTACTAAGTAATTAATTTATTTATTAATTACCTTATTAGAAATAATACTAGGTAATCGATTTATTAATTAATTACTTTACTAGTAATACTACTAAGTAATTGATTTATTTATTAATTACTTTACTAGAAATAATACTAAGTAATTAATTTATTTATTAATTACCTTATTAGTAATACTACTAGGTAATTAATTTATTTATTAATTACTTTATTAGTAATAATAATACTAGATAATTAATTAATTTATTAATTATTTTACTAGAAATAATACTAGGTAATTAATTTATTTATTAATTATCTTACTAGAAATAATACTAAGTAATCGATTTATTTATTAATTATTTTAGTAATAATAATACTAAGTAATTAATTTATTTATTAATTATCTTACTAGAAATAATATTATTAATACTAAGTAATTAATTTATTTATTAATTACCTTACTAGAAATAATATTATTATTACTAAATAATCGATTTATTTATTAATTATCTTAGTAATAATAATACTAGATAATCGATTTATTTATTAATTACTTTATTAGAAATATTAATACTAGATAATTAATTTATTTATTAATTACTTTACTAGTAATATTATTAAGTAATTGATTTATTTATTAATTATCTTATTAGTAATAATAATACTAGGTAATTAATTAATTTATTAATTACTTTACTAGAAATAATACTAAGTAATTGATTTATTTATTAATTATCTTACTAGTAATAATAATACTAGATAATTGATTTATTTATTAATTATCTTAGAAATAATAATACTAGGTAATTGATTTATTTATTAATTATCTTACTAGAAATAATATTATTAATACTAGGTAATTGATTTATTTATTAATTACTTTACTAGAAATAATATTATTATTACTAGATAATTGATTTATTTATCGATTACCTTAGTAATAATAATACTAGATAATTGATTTATTTATTAATTATCTTACTAGTAATAATAATACTAGGTAATCGATTAATTTATTAATTATCTTAGTAATAATAATACTAAGTAATTAATTTATTTATTAATTATCTTACTAGAAATAATATTATTAATACTAGGTAATTGATTTATTTATTAATTACTTTACTAGAAATAATATTATTATTACTAGATAATTAATTTATTTATTAATTACCTTAGTAATAATAATACTAGATAATCGATTTATTTATTAATTACTTTACTAGAAATATTAATACTAGATAATCGATTTATTTATTAATTACTTTACTAGTAATACTACTAAGTAATTAATTTATTTATTAATTATCTTACTAGTAATAATAATACTAGGTAATTAATTAATTTATTAATTACCTTACTAGAAATAATACTAAGTAATCGATTTATTTATTAATTACCTTACTAGTAATAATAATACTAGATAATTAATTTATTTATTAATTATCTTAGAAATAATAATACTAAGTAATTAATTTATTTATTAATTATCTTACTAGTAATAATAATACTAGGTAATCGATTTATTTATTAATTATACTATTAGAAATAATAAGACTAGGTAATTGATTTATTTATTAATTATCTTAGTAATAATAATACTAGGTAATAATACTAAATAATTAATTAATTTATTAATTATCTTACTAGAAA
Organism: Hymenoscyphus infarciens; assembly: GCA_001414345.1. Taxonomy (NCBI): domain Eukaryota; kingdom Fungi; phylum Ascomycota; class Leotiomycetes; order Helotiales; family Helotiaceae; genus Hymenoscyphus; species Hymenoscyphus infarciens. The sequence goes on along the minus strand of LLCB01000247.1, from coordinate 7,824 downwards.
TAATAGTACTAGGTAATTAATTTATTTATTAATTACTTTAGTAGTAATAATACTAAGTAATAATACTAGATAATTGATTTATTTATTAATTATCTTACTAGAAATAATACTAGGTAATCGATTTATTTATCAATTACCTTACTAGTAATAATAATACTAGATAATCGATTTATTTATTAATTATCTTAGAAATAATAATACTAAGTAATCGATTTATTTATTAATTATCTTACTAGTAATAATAATACTAGGTAATCGATTTATTTATTAATTATACTATTAGAAATAATAAGACTAGGTAATTAATTTATTTATTAATTACCTTAGTAGTAATAATATTAGATAATAATACTAGGTAATTAATTAATTTATTAATTATCTTACTAGAAATAATAGTACTAGATAATTAATTTATTTATTAATTACTTTAGTAGTAATAATACTAGATAATAATACTAAGTAATCGATTTATTTATCGATTATCTTACTAAAAATAATACTAAGTAATCGATTTATTTATTAATTATCTTACTAGTAATAATAATTCTAAATAATCGATTTATTTATTAATTATCTTAGTAGTAATAATACTAGATAATAATACTAAGTAATCGATTTATTTATTAATTACCTTAATAGTAATAATAATACTAAGTAATTACTTTATTTATTAATTATCTTACTAAGAATAATAATACTAGGTAATTAATTTATTTATTAATTATCTAACTAGTAATACTACTAAGTAATTAATTTATTTATTAATTATCTAACTAGTAATAATCCTAGATAATCGATTTATTTATTAATTATCTTACTAGAAATAATAATACTAAGTAATTAATTTATTTATTTATTATCTTAATAGTAATAATAATACTAAGTAATTAATTTATTTATTAATTATCTTAGTAATAATATTACTAAGTAATTAATTTATTTATTAATTACTTTACTAGAAATAATACTAGGTAATCGATTTATTAATTAATTACTTTACTAGTAATACTACTAAGTAATTGATTTATTTATTAATTACTTTACTAGAAATAATACTAAGTAATTAATTTATTTATTAATTACCTTATTAGTAATACTACTAGGTAATTGATTTATTTATTAATTACCTTATTAGTAATAATAATACTAGATAATTAATTAATTTATTAATTATTTTACTAGAAATAATACTAGGTAATTGATTTATTTATTAATTATCTTACTAGAAATAATACTAAGTAATTGATTTATTTATTAATTATCTTAGTAATAATAATACTAAGTAATTAATTTATTTATTAATTATCTTACTAGAAATAATATTATTAATACTAAGTAATTGATTTATTTATTAATTACTTTACTAGAAATAATATTATTATTACTAAATAATCGATTTATTTATTAATTACCTTAGTAATAATAATACTAGATAATCGATTTATTTATTAATTACTTTATTAGAAATATTAATACTAGATAATCGATTTATTTATTAATTACTTTACTAGTGATACTATTAAGTAATTGATTTATTTATTAATTATCTTATTAGTAATAATAATACTAGGTAATTAATTAATTTATTAATTACTTTACTAGAAATAATACTAAGTAATTGATTTATTTATTAATTATCTTATTAGTAATAATAATACTAGATAATTGATTTATTTATTAATTATCTTAGAAATAATAATACTAGGTAATTAATTTATTTATTAATTATCTTACTAGAAATAATATTATTAATACTAGGTAATTGATTTATTTATTAATTACTTTACTAGAAATAATATTATTATTACTAGATAATTGATTTATTTATCGATTATCTTAGTAATAATAATACTAGATAATCGATTTATTTATTAATTATCTTACTAGTAATAATAATACTAGGTAATTAATTAATTTATTAATTATCTTAGTAATAATAATACTAAGTAATTGATTTATTTATCAATTATCTTACTAGAAATAATATTATTAATACTAGGTAATTGATTTATTTATTAATTACTTTACTAGAAATAATATTATTATTACTAGATAATTAATTTATTTATTAATTATCTTAGTAATAATAATACTAGATAATCGATTTATTTATTAATTACTTTACTAGAAATATTAATACTAGATAATCGATTTATTTATTAATTACTTTACTAGTAATACTACTAAGTAATTAATTTATTTATTAATTATCTTACTAGTAATAATAATACTAGATAATTAATTAATTTATTAATTACCTTACTAGAAATAATACTAAGTAATCGATTTATTTATTAATTACCTTACTAGTAATAATAATACTAGATAATCGATTTATTTATTAATTATCTTAGAAATAATAATACTAAGTAATTAATTTATTTATTAATTATCTTACTAGTAATAATAATACTAGGTAATCGATTTATTTATTAATTATACTATTAGAAATAATAAGACTAGGTAATTGATTTATTTATTAATTATCTTAGTAATAATAATACTAGGTAATAATACTAAGTAATTAATTAATTTATTAATTATCTTACTAGAAATAATAGTACTAGGTAATCGATTTATTTATTAATTACCTTAGTAGTAATAATACTAGGTAATAATACTAGGTAATTAATTTATTTATTAATTATCTTACTAGAAATAATACTAGGTAATTAATTTATTTATTAATTACTTTACTAGTAATAATAATACTAGATAATCAATTTATTTATTAATTATCTTAGAAATAATAATACTAAGTAATTACTTTATTTATTAATTATCTTACTAGGAATAATAATACTAGGTAATTAATTTATTTATCGATTATCTAACTAGTAATACTACTAAGTAATTAATTTATTTATTAATTATCTAACTAGTAATAATCCTAGATAATCGATTTATTTATTAATTATCTTACTAGAAATAATAATACTAAGTAATTAATTTATTTATTTATTACCTTAATAGTAATAATAATACTAAGTAATTGATTTATTTATTAATTATCTTAGTAATAATATTACTAAGTAATTAATTTATTTATTAATTACCTTACTAGAAATAATACTAGGTAATCGATTTATTAATTAATTACTTTACTAGTAATACTACTAAGTAATTAATTTATTTATTAATTACTTTACTAGAAATAATACTAAGTAATTAATTTATTTATTAATTACCTTACTAGTAATACTACTAGGTAATTAATTTATTTATTAATTACTTTACTAGTAATAATAATACTAGATAATTAATTAATTTATTAATTATTTTACTAGAAATAATACTAGGTAATTGATTTATTTATTAATTTTCTTACTAGAAATAATATTATTAATACTAAGTAATCGATTTATTTATTAATTATCTTACTAGAAATAATATTATTATTACTAGATAATCGATTTATTTATTAATTACTTTAGTAATAATAATATTAGATAATTGATTTATTTATTAATTACTTTATTAGAAATATTAATACTAGATAATTAATTTATTTATTAATTACTTTACTAGTAATACTATTAAGTAATTGATTTATTTATTAATTATCTTATTAGTAATAATAATACTAGGTAATTAATTAATTTATTAATTACCTTATTAGAAATAATACTAAGTAATTGATTTATTTATTAATTATCTTACTAGTAATAATAATACTAGATAATTGATTTATTTATTAATTATCTTAGAAATAATAATACTAGGTAATTGATTTATTTATTAATTATCTTATTAGTAATAATAATACTAGATAATTGATTTATTTATTAATTATACTATTAGAAATAATAAGACTAGGTAATTAATTTATTTATTAATTACCTTAGTAGTAATAATACTAGGTAATAATATTAGGTAATCGATTAATTTATTAATTATCTTACTAGAAATAATAGTACTAGGTAATCAATTTATTTATTAATTACTTTAGTAGTAATAATACTAGGTAATAATACTAAGTAATTAATTTATTTATTAATTATCTTACTAGAAATAATACTAGATAATCGATTTATTTATCGATTATCTTACTAGAAATAATAATACTAGGTAATCGATTTATTTATCGATTATCTTACTAGTAATAATACTACTAAGTAATCGATTTATTTATTAATTATCTTATAATAAATTTAAGAGAAATAGAAGTAGATAATTAATTTATTTATTAATTATCTTACTAGAAATAATACTAGGTAATCGATTTATTTATTAATTACTTTACTAGTAATAATAATACTAGATAATCGATTTATTTATTAATTATCTTAGAAATAATAATACTAAGTAATTGATTTATTTATCGATTATCTTACTAGTAATAATAATACTAGATAATCGATTTATTTATTAATTATACTATTAGAAATAATAAGACTAGGTAATCGATTTATTTATTAATTACCTTAGTAGTAATAATACTAGGTAATAATACTAGGTAATTAATTAATTTATTAATTATTTTACTAGAAATAATAGTACTAGGTAATCGATTTATTTATTAATTACTTTAGTAGTAATAATACTAGGTAATAATACTAGGTAATTAATTTATTTATCGATTATCTTACTAGAAATAATACTAGATAATCGATTTATTTATCGATTATCTTATTAGTAATAATAATATTAGATAATTAATTTATTTATTAATTATCTTAGTAGTAATAATACTAGATAATAATACTAAGTAATTGATTTATTTATTAATTATCTTAATAATAATAATAATACTAAGTAATTACTTTATTTATTAATTACCTTACTAGGAATAATAATACTAGGTAATTGATTTATTTATTAATTATCTAACTAGTAATACTACTAAGTAATTAATTTATTTATTAATTATCTAACTAGTAATAATCCTAGGTAATCGATTTATTTATTAATTATCTTACTAGAAATAATAATACTAGGTAATTAATTTATTTATCTATTACCTTAATAGTAATAATAATACTAGGTAATTGATTTATTTATTAATTATCTTAGTAATAATATTACTAGGTAATTAATTTATTTATTAATTACCTTATTAGAAATAATACTAAGTAATCGATTTATTTATTAATTACTTTACTAGTAATACTACTAGGTAATCGATTTATTTATTAATTACCTTACTAGAAATAATACTAGATAATTGATTTATTTATTAATTACTTTACTAGTAATACTACTAGATAATTAATTTATTTATTAATTACCTTATTAATAATAATAATACTAGATAATTGATTAATTTATTAATTACCTTACTAGAAATAATACTAAGTAATTAATTTATTTATTAATTATCTTACTAGAAATAATACTAGGTAATTGATTTATTTATCGATTATCTTGGTAATAATAATACTAGGTAATTAATTTATTTATTAATTATTTTACTAGAAATATTATTATTAATACTAAGTAATCAATTTATTTATTAATTACCTTACTAGAAATAATATTATTATTACTAGATAATCGATTTATTTATTAATTACCTTAGTAATAATAATACTAGATAATTAATTTATTTATTAATTACTTTACTAGAAATATTAATACTAGATAATCGATTTATTTATTAATTACTTTACTAGTAATACTACTAGGTAATTAATTTATTTATTAATTATCTTACTAGTAATAATAGTACTAGGTAATCGATTTATTTATTAATTACTTTAGTAGTAATAATACTAGGTAATAATACTAAGTAATTAATTAATTTATTAATTACCTTACTAGAAATAATACTAGGTAATCGATTTATTTATTAATTACCTTACTAGTAATAATAATACTAGATAATTAATTTATTTATTAATTATCTTAGAAATAATAATACTAGATAATCGATTTATTTATTAATTATCTTACTAGTAATAATAATACTAGGTAATTGATTTATTTATTAATTATACTATTAGAAATAATAAGACTAGATAATCGATTTATTTATCGATTACCTTAGTAGTAATAATACTAGGTAATAATACTAGGTAATCGATTAATTTATTAATTATCTTACTAGAAATAATAGTACTAGATAATCGATTTATTTATCGATTATCTTACTAGTAATAATACTAGATAATCGATTAATTTATCGATTATACTACTAGAAATAATAATACTAGGTAATCGATTTATTTATCGATTACTTTACTAGAAATAATAATACTAGGTAATCGATTTATTTATCGATTATCTTACTAGTAATAATAATACTAGGTAATCGATTAATTTATCGATTATACTACTAGAAATAATAATACTAGATAATCGATTTATTTATTAATTACCTTAGTAGTAATAATACTAGGTAATAATACTAGGTAATTGATTTATTTATCGATTATCTTAATAGTAATAATAATACTAGGTAATCGATTTATTTATTAATTACTTTACTAGAAATAATAATACTAGGTAATCGATTTATTTATCGATTATCTTACTAGTAATAATAATACTAGGTAATCGATTAATTTATCGATTATACTACTAGAAATAATAATACTAGATAATCGATTTATTTATTAATTACCTTAGTAGTAATAATACTAGGTAATAATACTAGGTAATTGATTTATTTATCGATTATCTTAATAGTAATAATAATACTAGGTAATTGATTTATTTATTAATTATCTTACTAGAAATAATACTAGGTAATCGATTAATTTATTAATTATCTTACTAGAAATAATACCTTACTAGTAATAATACTAGGTAATCGATTTATTTATCTATTACTTTAATAGTAATAATACTAGGTAATAATACTAGGTAATCGATTTATTTATTAATTACTTTAATAGTAATAATAATACTAGATAATTGATTTATTTATTAATTACTTTATTAGAAATAATATCTTACTAGAAATAATAATACTAGGTAATCGATTTATTTATCGATTACTTTACTAGAAATAATAATACTAGGTAATCGATTTATTTATCGATTATCTTACTTGTAATAATAATACTAGGTAATCTATTAATTTATCGATTATACTACTAGAAATAATAATACTAGATAATCGATTTATTTATTAATTACCTTAGTAGTAATAATACTAGGTAATAATACTAGGTAATTGATTTATTTATCGATTATCTTAATAGTAATAATAATACTAGGTAATTGATTTATTTATTAATTATCTTACTAGAAATAATACTAGGTAATCGATTAATTTATTAATTATCTTACTAGAAATAATACCTTACTAGTAATAATACTAGGTAATCGATTTATTTATCTATTACTTTAATAGTAATAATACTAGGTAATAATACTAGGTAATCGATTTATTTATTAATTACTTTAATAGTAATAATAATACTAGATAATTGATTTATTTATTAATTACTTTATTAGAAATAATATCTTACTAGAAATAATAATACTAGGTAATCGATTTATTTATCGATTACTTTACTAGAAATAATAATACTAGGTAATCGATTTATTTATCGATTATCTTACTTGTAATAATAATACTAGGTAATCTATTAATTTATCGATTATACTACTAGAAATAATAATACTAGATAATCGATTTATTTATTAATTACCTTAGTAGTAATAATACTAGGTAATAATACTAGGTAATTGATTTATTTATCGATTATCTTAATAGTAATAATAATACTAGGTAATCGATTTATTTATTAATTACTTTACTAGAAATAATAATACTAGGTAATCGATTTATTTATCGATTATCTTACTAGTAATAATAATACTAGGTAATCGATTAATTTATCGATTATACTACTAGAAATAATAATACTAGATAAT